>CM062268.1:18286313-18448813 GCA_031216635.1 Dissostichus eleginoides | reverse complement strand
TACTCTTAATTCCTTCAACCTCTTTACTAAATGGTCCCTCTGAACTCCTCTCAAAGCTATCACCCTATCTTCTTCTCTCAAAAGTCTTTTGAAGAATCTGTGTGTCTATGACCGTAGCTTAACACTGTGGAAAGCCTGGCTTACCTCTCCTCAGCTCAGCAGGAAATGATTAAAGTCACGGTCCAGTTAACGGCTGGTCACACTCAGCCCTGTGGGCCTCGAGTGGGAACACCCACCTGTGCTGGACCCCTTCGAAGGCTAAATGCTTATCCACACACACACACCAATGAAATCAGTCACCTGTGCAGGGCCATGCAGTGAGCGTTAGGCATTAGCTGTGGTGGGCGCTAGCTAAAGCTTGGCTATGCTCTAAAAAGCAGCAGCATGAACCGCACGGCAGGCAGCGTGGGTGTTCATTAAAACACCCAGCACCATTCACAGGGAGAAACAAGGCCATAAAAGCAATTAATCTGCCAATAAACAAGCCATTCTGCCTGTCCAACACACGGGCATGACAGTGGGAGCAGGGAGCAGGGGGGGGGGGGGGGGGGGGGGGCTGGGCCTCTTCTTCCTCCCGGCTCTCTTTCTCATTATCTCAGTCAGGATTTATCTGAGTAGTTCAGAGAAACGGAATCAAAGATCTTGAGTTTTTTAAATTTTTTAATCTATTTCTATCTAAATCCAACAGTGCTAAAATGTAGAGATAGCTCTACAAAGACGGTGGGTAAAAGTCTTACATCCCAATCGCTACGGATCAGTACACTGGGTTTAGATGAAGCAGCCGGACCAGGCGGTGATGTCATCTAACGGGATTGTGAACTGTTTCAAGACATTCAGATCTCTCCATCCCTTGTCTCTTTGCTTGATTTCTGTCTTTATAGAAAGATGTGAACTCATTTTATGAAACAATATTAATATTATTACATATTAGGTGGTAAAAACAAATTAAAAATTGCACATAAACACAGAAAAATAATTATTGTTGTACAATATTATAATGAACAGCACAAGAATCTTAATGAGAAAATCAGTAAAAAAAGTCAGTTTTGAATAGATGTTTGGATTTGTCGTGTAATATGGTTTATGACAAAATAGCAAATATATGCACAATCACATGAAGAATATTGTAAATTCCATTCAATGTAATAACTAAACCTTTAACACATAAAAACAAAAGGTATTTCTTTATGACAATTACCAATTGAATCATCAATTTGTACTATAAACCGTGAACAGATTTTTCTCTAAGTCATGGCTAACTGGGGAGCAGTTCTATCTTTTCTTAAGTGCAAATATAAAAACTTCACAGAAAATGGATGGCATAAAACCAACTGCCTATTTAATTTCTACCTTAGGTCCTATATAACAGATATGTGTATTATTTTAAATCATCTTCACGTATCCCTAGACATTTTTCCTCCAAGCAGATGTTTGTTCCCCCGGGGAACAATAGCATCCGTCAGAGTTTCTAAAACACATAAATTAATTTTACACCGCTGAGTATGAGAACTAAGGGGCTTTATCAGCCTTGTTACCGGTGTCACAGTTTGAGTATTGATGGACCTCCCTCTCCTATCCCCACTTAGTTGAGTTCTGCAAAAACAATAAACATATCTGATACAATACATTCTAATAAGCAACTGAGTGTGAGTGAGTGAGTGAGTGAGTGAGTGAGTGAGTGAGTGAGTGAGTGAGTGAGTGAGTGAGTGAGTGAGTGAGTGAGTGTGTGTGTGTGTGTGTGTGTGTGTGTGTGTGTGTGCGTGTGTGAACCCTCAAGTGCATTTATTGCCAGAAGCTGTACAGATGATGAGAGATGATGAGTAACATGCCTCCACCCTATTGAGTAATGAGAGTGCTGTGATTGCCTGAGCTAAGAATAGTAAGCTGCAAGTAGCTTTAACAGAGGCATTGTCTCCCTGCTATCAGAGCCTACAGCCATACTGTAACTAGATTTATCACTACAGGAGCAGTCGTAACAATGCTGGAGAAGGCATACGCACAAACTAATGAGCATGGAAACACAAGCATGTACTTTAGATAAAGTGTACACACAGTCAGAAAATGCTTTAGCTGTTAGGCATACAGGCAGGAGAGAAAGTCATAGAGGACGTATGGAAATCCGAGAACAGCATAGGAGACTAAAACATATTTTTCCTCCACGGAAAGTCAACTTTAGAGTCCAAAGCGCCCATACCTCTGCATTCTCTACATCCAATCATCTTGTCTCCATAACCTCTCCTTCAGAAATTCACTCTGTGTTCACTTTCTTTATGACACTCTGTCCCCTCTCCTCATTATTTTCGAAAAGCCTGATATACCTGTCTGTTTTTCAACCCTGACTTTCTACAATTCAGTCCACCATGTGTCATATGGGATTATTCTTTTCTTCAGGTTCTATAAAAACACGACACCAGGTAATGCACATTAGTATATACACCATCAGGCTGTAATGCACAAACAGCCAAATGAGATGAGGGATATGCATTAACAGGTTACATCCCTCATACAAGATGGCAGAGGAATACATAGTCATTCCTCTTGTAAACCATCTACTTTTTCTCAGTCTCAATGAGGGACTGAGAAATGGTAATGCAAACCACAAACACATATCCCCTAACCAGTATGCGTCCCCTAAATTTGTATTTGCCAGTCTTCCTGTCTTTTCATCTGCAATTGGCCATCACCCAGAGCCAATCTTGTGGAAAAAACTATCTGAATATTCTCGGGGAGAGTTGTGTGCTCTCCGAGCCCCATTTCACCTGCCGTATTTACGGCTCCACGCTGAGCTATTGCATGACTTGTCTTTGCTCTCCGGATGGCAGAGGGAGAATGAAGTTGAAATTAGTTCCGGGGATATATGAGTAGGAAGGTGCATAGACACACTCACAGAGGAGTACACACACAAACATGCACACAGGTTCAATTAGTGTCCAATCGTAGGGGACTTGAGGAATAAGTCATGTTCAGCACACCTGTCTCTTCTGCAGGACTGGAATTAAAGCAGAGAGTTTGGGAGCTCTGCCACGAAAGCATCAACTGCAGGTCATAAACACACAGAGGAGACAAGCTGGAGTCTCTCCTGCTTACGTGATGACTCTTAGGGACAGATGAAATAAATAAATCACTACATCCCCCAGCCTCAAGCATCAATATAAAACACGCTTGCGTAAACAACATGAATAGATAGTGGGAAAACAAATACAAAAATGAACAAAATATCTCAATGCAGCGGCATCAGAGATAACACCACGGCATCTATTCAAGAATATGCGTGTGTATTTGTGTGTAATATTCACCGATTTTGAGTGACATCTACATGGGTAACTGCCACTGGTAAACAGCTAATGAATATGCACACTGTTATTCTCACTGCATTATTCAGACCAGCAAGAACACACACAAATGCACAATCAGCAAGCTTGCATTTTAACTCGCTTGAACTGAAACATTTCAATACACAAGCGAACACAAATAAAAGAAAGACAGACACATTTCCATTTCTGCTGCTCACAACGGAGTGCATAGCTGTCAGTGTGTGAGCTGACAACAGGGAGCGCAATGCAGCCCGCTAGGGTGACCTTGACTTTACACACACACACTCACACAAAACTCCAGTTCCTACAGAAGTTGTGATTATTCTTCCTTCTGTGTTTGACTGATTCGTATGTGCCTGTCATTCTGTCCATCTCCGTCAGTGTGTCTGTCTCTCCTGTTTTGAAATGCAAGAGAAATAGCAGCGTTTTAGGCTGTGAATGTGCATGCATGTACTGTAAGTGTGCCTGTGTTGCGTGTTTTAACGCAAGGCCATGGAGAGCAGTAAAAAAGGCAGTTGCTTCCTCCCACCACTGAATAAAACATCCCATTTAGAACCAACAGCCATCCACCATAAATCAACTGTCCACTACCACTGGGCACGGACCCAGAGAGCGGCAACGAGAGAGAGGGGGGAGCGTTAAGAGAGGATGTGTGTGAGAAACAAGATGAAAGAGATGCAGTTGATAATAAAAAGGAGCACTGACATTAAGTTTTGAAAGATGGAGATGTTTTAAAACAGTGCAAAGAACAAATAAAGCTAAGAGAAATTCTGAAGCACATGATTGACAGTTACATTACGCATGAAAACAACACAGTTGTTGCCATTGAAAAGACTGGTTAAGTTTTAGAACATTTTTTAAAAACAGCTACAGATGTCATTTAAAGAAGTTGCCTCATATTACATTGTAGTTTCAAACATCACACGAAAGATGGGTGAAAGTCCCACCTCCCTTCTCTCTCATCCTAATTGGATTGATGTGCTCTTCATAAAGGCCTGTTGCCCTGAACAAATACAAATGACAAATCTAGGTTTATATTAGAGTTACTTAAATCCTGGTGCTTCTCATACAGACTCTGAGGGGTGCTTTGTGAATGAGGATCAAAATGCTGACCCCACTGCACAAGCTTTGGTAATTCACAAATTGTGTAATTACCCACTAAGAATATAAATACTTGAAATCATAACATGTGTTTTGTAAATGTATATTTTCACTTGATTTTTCTTGATGTGTGCATACATGCCATTATGTGTACATAGTAACGTCTTTGTGTGCATGTGTTCAGTTGAAGGTCAACTTTAATTACTCTTCTCTTTGAAAGAGTTATAATGAATGTGAAATCAGAATGAGGTGGACTGAAGGGAGGTAACGGTCAAACAGAGTAAGCGGTGAATTTTTCTATAATTTATTTTAGAGAGGAGTGTTTTTAATAGAATACTGGGGAGAGATAATCATGTCAGAGTACCAATCATTCCTGCATTAGGGGGTAAAAGTGGGTTCCCGCAATAGGCGGACTGTTAGGGGAGGGTATCGGACTCCAAGCGGCTATCAAACCTCATCCACTCCCCGCCTGGCTGAGTGAAAGAGGAGGGGTAGGGGTTTTAACAGCCTGCGTTTGTCCATTTGACCATCTGTCTGTGTACCTGTGAGTGTGAATGCACGAGATTAAGGTGGTTCTTGTGTGCCTCCACGTGCCTGAGACTGCAGTGTATTTCACCGGCCACAGTTATCCAACCTTTTCTAATAGCTTGCCAGTTATTTACAGCCAACACACGCTGCTGCATTTAGCCAGTCGTATATCAGGCAGAATGCATCAAGAATGGCCACACATGCGAGCACACAGTGATGTAATGCTCTTGACTTGGATGCAGGCACATAACAATAAACCTGTCTTCTTAATTATCCAGTGCTGACAAACAATAAAAAGTAACACCATTAAAACATGGTAGAAATATATTGGAAGACACAACTATAGATAAATGAAAAGCCAAGAAAGGGATTGCTTTATGAACAGCATACCTAGGCATGGGGGTAATGTATTAAGATCAACTTGAAAATAACTGAATCTATCCTTGTTTTTTATATAAACAGTAGTGTAATCTAGTACGGTGACACTTTTGCCACATGATTTTGTAGGCAAACAATATGTCAATGTCGTTTTTTTAGTTTTGTTTCCTCAAATATGTTAGTAGCACTTTTACATTCTCTTATTCCATTTTTTTTTTCTCTGACTGCATACAGTACCTGCATACTATAACTTTAATTTAAAGTAACCCCAACTGTATATTCTTCTCCATTGGCTAATCTGATTTCAATCTGTCTTGTTTGCTTGGGTTCATGCAAATAAAGGCCCAGTCGATGCCATTGGAAAGCATGAATGCACCTGAGACTGTTTTAGTATCTGCCATGAATTCTCGAGATGGTGGGAAAAATGTGATTTGAATCCATCTTAAAAGCTTCTGGGGACCCTTCACACTTTTAAGATATCAGATAGCATTCAGATCCGAACAAGAAGTGGGAAGTGTAAAGTTGGTTTTATATAATCGAAGATTGTGTGTACTAAGGGCAAAGAAGGTCAGCCAACAGGAGGAAGTGGCTTATAGCAAAAAACACTGAAAGCTGTGTTCAATATTATGTTTTATTTACTAAACCTGCCTTAATGAAAGCACTCTCTCTTACACACACACAATTGTAACCAAGTCAGCACACAAACACACACAGAGGGGAACAAAAGATACACATTATAGGCATGTTGCAGGGGTAATGGACTTGGTAATTGCTTAGCAACAGGCAGTGGCACCACCACCTGTCTACCATGGTACCCACTGAAGGTCAGTGTGTGTGTGTGTGTGTGTGTGTGTGTGTGTGTGTGTGTGTGTGTGTGTGTATGTGTTTGGACACTTTGTCGCATGCCGCAAACACCCAAGACCACACACTCTCACTGTCTCTTAGATTTTTCTCTTTTCCAGTATTCTTTCCTCCCTGCTGTGTTTAGATCTCCGGCTGGAAGTGCTGTCAAGATACATTACACAGTATAACACATGACATCACAATAATGTGTAAGCTGGAAAGCCTTAATAAAGCTCAGCTAGTGCGAGACACATACACGATTGTGATTTTTGTCTGCCTGAGTGGGAGGAGCGGCCCTTATTTGTGTGTTTGTTTCTGTGTCCGTGTGAGGGACCTGCCGGGTCATGGGTCTTTCAAGGGCCTCAGAGGAAAATTGAATGATCTTTGGGCCCCAGGAGAGGTGTGTGCTGATGCTCTGCTTTTACACCCTCTCTTTATCTCACCCTTTCATCACACGCCTATATCCCTCCTTCACTCTCCTCCTCACTCTCTCACTAACTCTGCTCATGAGTTACATCACATGACACACACACACTGAGACCCTCTCTATATCACACTCTGAATTATGCCTCCCTATAGGGAGTGTGTGTTGGAAAAAGAGAGACCTTGAGTGCATGCTTGATTTTGAGAGTACAAAGATGGACGGTTGGAGGATTGCTGACTAGACTATGAGTGTGTGTGTGTGTGTGTGTGTGTGTGTGTGTGTGTGTGTGTGTGCATTAGTATAATGTGTACCTGCCTACCAGCAAGAAGTGGAAAAAGAGTTAGTACCTCCCTCCAGGAGTGCACAGACTATATTTCTCCTGCAAATGAAAATGGAGTGGACCTGCCACCGGTTTTTTACTGTATAGAGAAAGGCATGAGGTTCAAATCATATATAGGACTAGATCACAGTCACAGTGAAACATACATGCATTTAATATTCATGACTGCTTGTGCATTTCATGAATACCCTGCAAAATGACAGGACTACTGAGGGTTATAACTGCCAGCTATTGTTTGGCTAAAAGCATCGAAGAAAAGGAACACAGGAAAGCGCTCACCATTAGTGCATCTGCTCTTTTACTACTGATAGTGCACAGGCATATACAGTACATATACAGTTAGCATGGACAAGCTGATTGGATGTAGTCATACAAATGTTCAGCAAATGCACTCAAATGTTAGGCTGCAATTAATGATTGTGTTTTAATTCTGTTGATTATTTCAAACAAAAAACGTAAAAACTCCCCCAACGCACTATGCGAGCAAGGGAAAACAAAGCTCACCAGACTATCTTACTATCTTGTTTAGTTCGACCAAAGCAAAACTCAAATTATTTTCAATAACAATAATTTACTGTTGAGCAGAAGAAAGAAAACACTAAATGTTAATATTTTAAGGGTATATTTTGTTGATAATTGAAGCAAACAATGAATCTGTCATAAAATAGTTATATAATATAATATAGTATAATAGTTGTATCAGTCCAACAAGCCTTCTTGGCCACATGTATAGATGTATCTAATGTTAACCCTCTCTGCTATATCCCTTACATTAACCCTGAACCTTGATGGGTGTATTAACACACAGATTAACACAAAACTAATTCATATTGATGATGTGTTTATGTCAGTAATCTCTGTATTGTGAACTGACCAGATGAGAAATAAATAAATGTGTGTCTTTGAAGATGATAAATGAAAACTGGCAAAACGTTTGTCATGTTAACACACACACACACACACACACAGTAGAAGACCATGCCACTCCCCGCTGATCGACACATGTACACAGCATACCTCAAACTCCCGTTTTTGGGAAGCAGAGAAAATGAGCACTTCCCAGGTTATTCAGTCTGTCTGCCTCTCTTTACCTTCCATACGTATGGATGACCAAACTTGTCTGTGCTCCTTCAATACAAACACAGTCTCTTTGTCTGGCTTAATCTCTGCCTTTTCGTCTCACCTTCTTCCTCTCCTTATTTCTCCTTTCCCACCTCTCTCCCAAGCAGCTGCTCTGCAGGGTTTTTCCAGACATTTCGTTTCATTGTTTGCCTTTTGGTGAGGTGACACATGACACATTGTGGAGTCTAGCCACCCTGGGGGGAATACTAATAGAGGAGAAGAGCGAGTCAGTGAGTCAGGGAAACACAGAGAGACTGAAACAGGGTGAGACAAAGATGTGAAAGTGAAAAGGAGAGATTGCCATCAAAATAAATAAAATGAAAGAGAGCCTGAGTAAGATATAGAAAAGAGAGAGAAAAGTAGGGCAGCGGTGGTCCAGGAAGGCGGTAAAGAAAAATGAGAAATCGAAATGCAAAAGGTCAGATGGTAATAGTAGAAATGGACAGAGAGAGGATAAAAATGTGAAGACGAGAAGGGGGAGGAAAGGAAAGAGTAAGGAGGGGAGATGGACAGGAGGGGGTGGTGGACATAAAGAAGTGTTGTGTTTAGTCAAACTAAAAAAATCAGGGAATACTGAGAGGAGGAGGAAAAGAGCAGAGAGGGATGAAAGGCTTTTGATGCCATAATGAATAATTCAATTGCAAAAACAATGGAATCAGCAAAATAAAGCATCCACCAGAACACTCATGTGCATACAATGCACATACTGTTGATATTTGGTTTGTTGGACAACTTCTTCCACATCTCATTTCTGTGCCGCTAGAAGATTTTATAATTGCGTCTAACTGGTCAAATATCCTCTGTATGTGAATGTGTGTTGCAACATGTATGTTTGTATGGTTAAATGTACACATTTCCCTCTGGTACCACATGTGGCCCTAAGCAGGTCCCAACCTGACTTTCATTTAAATCTTTCAGTCTCACGGCCCCCTGCTGCGTCTCACCATTTGCCCTCCACTCTCGGGTCAGTAACTATAGCACCCCCCCAACAGAAGATGACTGAACAGCAAAGACAAAAGTACAGGGATGTGGGGCAAAAAGCAGAGCTGGCCAAAAAGTCTAGGGACCAACCCGTTGTATAATCATATTTAAAGATCAATAAAATAAGAATTACAAAGGCAAGACAGGGAAGGCATTCTGTCTATTAAGGCCAAGTACATTCTTGAAATTAAAATGTTTAAACCCATATGTCCCTTAAAGAAAGGACAGAAACAACAGAGCAGCTGTTTGTATGCGAGTCAGTTATTAAGGATGGCACTTACACACCAATTTTAATCGATCCCATATTTTCAAATCAGTGGGCTCCTCCATTTGGTTGTTGATTCATTTGTTGATTTGTGTCTGGAATGTGGCACATTTGTTTGCTGCTTCACCAAGAAAAGCTAAAATAACACATAAAGCGGTTTGCAGTGAGGGGAGTGGCAGTAAAGCGATTTCTCTGCTGATACATTTTTTTCTATCAAAATCTGGCACAGATTAAAATCTACATTTGTTTATGCTCAGCTTTATTGACGTCAAGCTGTCAGTACACACGTTAAATATCGAGTTTTGGTACTGTTGAAAGTGCAACGCTACGTGATTACTGACCATCTCTTTTTACAGCTTCATCCTCCATCCATCTTGCCTGTACCCACCTCATCCTCTTTCCTGCTGGCTTTTCGTTTATCCGTTAACATAAATCCTGGGTTATGGTGTCTCATAAACAGGTCAAGCTTTACCAAACTACAACTACAACATACTTGCAACTGTGCACATACACAACAATTAAAAAGGAAAAACACTTGATAAATCCTGAACACTCATTCTTTCATCAAAAAAGTGCATTCTGCATCATTCGATTTCCTATGATTAGTATTTTGTATCAGTGCAACGGGTGTGGGTCCACTTATAACCTGAGCAGTGGTTTTATGGAGCATGCAATTTTTTTACATTGACATTCAATTGATCAGTACTTGCCACGTCCTGCACTGTGGACATTACAGACAGCAAACAGCCTCGTCAATCAGAAGGGCTAAAACAAACCCTACGTTTACGGCGTCTTCTCACACTCCTATTATCTCGTTCCTCACCTTTAAAGCTGCGACTTTTCCATCATCACTTCTTCTCTTGTGCCTTCTGTCTCATCCGCTCTTTCTAAAAGCTAATCTCCTTAAAAAAGAAACCTTGTTCTTCCCCTTTCATCCTTCTCCCTTTGTCTCTCTCTCTGTTTCTACCACAGATTGCCCTCTGCCCATCACCAGACCTCTCTGTCTTCCCACCTGTCTGCCTGTCCTGCCCTCATTTCTCTCTCAGCATATCCTTACCCATCATTCTTTTCACCCGAAACAACTAGCCTGTTTCCTTCCATTCCTACTGATGGATAGATCTTTTCTTCACACTTCACATCTCATCGGCCTCATTTCAAGGTGAAGTTTAGATGCCATAGATATTTTCCAATCCTGCAGCTAATTCTAATTATTAATACTGTATTATTGATGAAGCATTCAGCAAATACCCGCCTCTAGTCTTGATGTTCATCCTTTAACAAATTCGAAGGTTTGAAAGCAGGATATGTGAAGGTCGAACAAATAATTTCCTATGTGCACAGACACACACACAAAACAAATGTTCCCTTCATTTAGCTGACACTTTTATCCAAAGCGACTTATAATAACTGCAACAAACCATGAGCAGCAAATTCAGAACAAAAGGTAGCAATTAGAAAGAGGGGAAGAAATGTGTTGCTTTCTAGAACACTTGAGATGGATGTAAGGAAGAAATAGACAATTGGGAAATAAGGCCGGGGTGTTTGGATAGATGGACTGGGAGGATGGGGTGAGAGATAGGGGGAGAGATGGGAGGAGAGATAACGGACCAGATGAGGGGAAAGTGTTACACGGTGCAGTGAGGGGAATGGAGACAGGTGGCAGGTTGGGTTGCTGGTGATTGACTGATGTTCAGGACGGGGGGAGATTAAAGCAGAGCCACGAGGCCACCTTGGACAACACACAGAGGGACAACTGACGGCTGGGAGATAAAAGAAAGCAGGAGAGGGAAATAGATAGAAGTAGTAGATATATAAAACGTATTAGAAGGAATGGGTAATGTAGTCTGTAGTGTGAGTAAGATTGGAAAAAATTGAAAGTAAAAGAACATGCCTTCAAAAGAAAAATATCTACAATGCCTTGTTGGAGTTATCATTGTTTAACATGGTTCAGTAGTTTAGTGACGAGGGAGCCCATTGGGGAGCCGTGTGTTGTTTTGCCTGGAATATATCAATTCAAAGAAAATATGTATATTGATATATACCATTATTCACCTGGTATTTTGAGATACTGTAGACCGTGGTCGTGCTTACATTCTATGTAGCCTCTGATTTTATGTTAATGTGAATAAAACTGAAAACTGAAAATGTTCTTCTTTTGAATGAATCTCCTTGTTAGGACAGGTAAGGATGGATAGGGGAAGGGGGAGTGTAAGGGAATACTGGTGACACTTTTGAAAGGAAAGAAGAAAGACACAAAACCAAATGGAAAATAGTGATGGAGATAGGAAAGAGGCGGACAAAACAGAAAGAGAAAGAGAAAGTAATGCAGGTGAAAAACACTAAAGGAAATGGGAGCAGAGGGAGCTGTACAAAGAACTAAATTATAGCATGTAAGAAAAGGAAATGTAGAGGCTGGGGGGGAGTATAATGGAAGTGCAGATGAAGCAAAAAGGAAATACAAAGTATACATAGTCCAATCATATATAGGTAGTGTATAGAGGGAATAATGGAAAGGATTGTTCAAATATGACGTTACGGAAAAAAGACCAGGTTGGACATAGAGTTGGCTGTAAGGAGAGGTTTTAGAGGGAAAAGAGGGGGGGGGTGACAGATAGAAAGGAAGGGGATGAGCTGGATAGGCAGAGAGGGGATGTTCAATGGGCCACAACGCAGCCACTGAAAGCCCATCTCACTCCCAGTAGGACATCTTTCTACTAAACTACTTACAGGTGGTGGTGTTACACACATACACACATTTACAGATCTCAAGCAGAGCCTGTGCCATGTTTCAGTGCCAGTCTCTCCGTGCGTGTCTCTGTTGTAGCTGAACTGAGAGTTCAGCGCTGTGGATAACAACCCTCTGTGAGACCACACGAGCCAAAAGAGCTCAATGTGAGGAAAAATTAGTGTATGTGTGTCTTTGTGTTATGTGATAACCCTTAGCTGAAATATGCACAACTGCACCTTTTCATATCCAATTACTGTGTAGTTGCTGTGAAGGAAATAGTATACATATAAAGTCGATTTTGACTTCAGTGACTCAGATGTTCAATTTAATCATTTTGTTTCAAGACTATTCGGAAGGTGTAAAATAGAATAATGTAAATGTATGAAGAAGTCTAAACATTACAACAATAACTAAGATGCAGCAAAATTGAAAGTATGTAGTTTGACGTATTTTAAATAACCACAAGAATAAAAAAAGACCATTATCTGCTTTAGAGGCTCATGAGAGTGCTCCCTGTAAACGATGAAATAAACACCCTCTGCAGTGGCCTGGAGTTGGGAGGAATTTATATGCTGTGATGTACTACATCTGTTTTATGATCTGACATTTGTTTTATATGCTGTCGAATTTCAGCATGAGGTCATGATGTATGATTACTAGTGCAGCACAACTTCAGAAAACCTGCTTTTGTAAATAGGAGTCAGGTAAGTACACAGCATGTGATACAAGTTCAGAAAGTACACAAACCTCTGAATGATCCCTTTAATATATTTAGAAGTGCTGCATAAAGTATTAAGATCAATGCAGGTTTATGTGTAGAAGTACTTGAATGTATTGCTCAGGGCTGAGTTTGGGGTGTAAGACAAGAGATTTATGTAGTAGTCTGCAATGGCCCTTTAATTCTGAACTCGGCGCAACCCATCGCACCCTCACAACCTCTCTTCATTATCATTACGGGCACTCTGCCAACACCACCTGCTATGTGTAAGTGGCCCATATCCTGCTGAATTACAGTAAAGCATATCATCTCTGGTGTAATTGCTACTCTGGTGAATGTCAATATTGCAATATTCTATTACAGAGGAGGCAAAAAGCCAATAAAAGTAATTCTTGGAACACTTGCTGCCCTATTTTGGATAAATCCTTAACAGGACTGAATTTGGATTGGAAATGTATATTTGGCTGTGTCAGTGAATGGGTCATATTATAATGCAGTGGACATTGTACATCAGCTTCATTGTGTTCATGGTGAAGGGCATGCACATCTGTGTCCATGTGTGCTCTGTGAATGTCATTATTGTCTGCCTTTTAGGGAGCAGGCAGGTTAGTTGGCTGCCGTGTCTCAGCCTGTGCTCCTCACTGATAAGCTCTACTGCTTATCTCAATGAATGATTGAGCTCTGTGTGTGTGTGTGTGTGTGTGTGTGTGTGTGTGTGTGTGTGTGTGTGAGAGAGAGAGAGAACAGGGGATTTGCAGCCACTCTTGGATGTTGTTAATATAGAAGAGCAATTTTGTGAGAGCACAATATTTACCATCCAAGTGTCCAGATGGAAATATGTTTCCATTCTAATGAAGGTAATATATGGTGTATGTGAGTTGAAAGTGTGTTTGTGTGTGTGTACCTAATATTATGCGTTTTTGCTTGATAGAAGCCACATGGCTTAAATATGTAGACAGACCTTATTCTCGTATTCTCTAATTAATGCTCTTATCTATTTGTCAATTTTATGATTGGACGAATCGACTATATATAACGTAAAAAAGGGGGCGCTGATTATAATCATTCAGCCAACTCTACAGTTCTCGTCAGCCTGCAAAGCTTTTTAGCATCTTTGAGCTCATATTCTTTAGTTTTAAGGCCCCAGCTTTGACTTTTATGTTGGCCATCACTGTATTTACGCTCTGTTAAATGGTCTTCCTAGTGGGGATGGATTTTATTTTCCTCGAATGGGAGATAAGTGCCCATAATGTGACTGTTCACACAACATTTTTACACTTCCTCAAGTTGCCAATGATCAGTGTTAAGAGGAGTACACACAGGGAAACACATATTTGGAGACATATTCAAACAATGGATGATCTCTAAGCCTTGGGTAATAAATCTCCACCGATCGTTGGTTGGCTAAGAATTTGGTGATTTATACAAGACTAGCACACTTCCAGAAACTCACAATGAGATATTGTCTATCTGACCTTGTGCCATCTGCCAGACGCATCCCTACTTGTCTCACACATTTCTGACATCCACTCGCACTGACAACCATGAGACCTGATCGGTGTTGATCTAATGACTAATTCTAGCCAGTTGCTGGGAAAGGTGTTCCTGTTTCTTATCAGTTCAGGACAGATGAGGTAATATGGATGAAAATTGCCTCACACAATTACCACCAGGATTGTTATCAGTGTATTATTAGTCTATTAGTCATGCAGCATGATGCTGGAGTTAATGAAGCAGTGGCTGAGTGCAAAGATGGGCAATAGGACAGCAGCCAGCATCGAGTTATTCTCAGTAAATGTGGGGTTAGCTAAGGTGTTCCAACTAAACTATTGCTCCTATCACCTCCATTAAAAAAAGAAAAATCACTGTGGCTGTACTGAAATGAATCACGGTTATCGCTCTCTCCTTCTTTGTCCAATCCCTCTGCCATTCTCACTGTGAAGCAGACAGGCACACAAACACAGAGAAAAGGCGACTGTGGCATCTCTAATCCTGTAAAAGCAGCAGCAGGAGGCAGAGAGCCTTGTGACGGGAGTGTTGGAAAGAGAAAGCTCGCCTGCAGCGATGTCTCTGCTTTTGGATACACTCGGCTGGTGGAGAATCATGCATCTACACACACACACTATGTGCACACACATTATGCTGGGAACCATGCGTACATGCACACACTCACACAAACCACAGCATTGGGGTTTCAATATTCTCTGCCTGCTGTCCCACCTGGATGCTCATAGAGCCTGAGGAGCATGGCAAATAAAAGCGGGGAGGAGTGAAAAGCATTTCACCGCACTGTGGGAGGGGGTGACAGGGCTCAGCTACCACACACTGGGGCAGTGTCAGGTACGCAGACACACACACACGCAGATACACACTGAGTGGCATGTGAGCAAACCAAAGGATCTGACAGGACCTGCATTGCGGTGACTCTTTTTTTAGAAAAGTTTGATAATAATCTATCCAACATGCCCTGTCTCAGTGTCTTGTACATGGTGTGCAGTAAACGGCAATATAGTAAGTCATGCTTTACAAAAGATTTAAATAAAAATAGGGTTTAATTGCTTAAAGGTGTTTAATGGCAGTTACATTCTGAAAGGTCTTCAAAGTGTCACACCACATCTCATGTTTCTCTTTAAATGCAGACTAATGTTGTTAGTTAGGGTAACAATTTGCTCTTTCTTCCTTCCTTCCTTCCTTCCTGCTGTGAATGTCTCAGTACAGAGCACTGCAAAGTGTGGACATTTCTTTTGAAGCCTGAGGTCTGCAGTTAAAGAACGCAAGCTGTGCTTTTTGAAGTTTCCAGGTGTACTCATGGCCAAGCATTAAAAGTCAATAGTAATTTAAAGCTGTGAAGTTGCCTAAACTTTTTTTACAATTCTGCAAGAAAATACCCCAGTTTTACCATTCATCTAAACGCACTGCATCCATTCTCTGTTGATAATGATCACACTCTCAAAACTTATATTTCCAAAAAGTTTTTGTTGGTAACATAATGTGCATAACTTTGTTCAGACCCACAAAAATGTTCTTTTGACTCCCAACGCTTACAAAGATACCAAATTTGTCAAACTGGATATTGGGGAAATGTACTGTTAAACATCCATCACCAACACATTTTGGAAAAAGGGTAAGAGTGCGAGACTCACACTGAATTTGTAAGGCCATTAAATGCAGTTTGATCTTATCATCAATCCCAAAAGGAACAGTGTTAACGAAATGTGTCTCTCATCGTCGTAGGAAAATGTGTCAGAAACAGTTTCCCAGGTAACCGCAGGACAAGGATGAGGGTGAGGTAAGAGAGGGGAGGATGGGAAATGAGAAGTCATGAGCATAAGCAGAAAAGAAGACATGTAGATAAGATGAAAAGGCAATATTTAAAATGAGCAACTCAATAGAAGACATTCAACAATACAAAGGACAAACTGACATGGTTTAAGTTAATTGTACAAGGCACGGTTAACAGAAAGTCATTCTAACCTCGTGTTTCTTGTACGAAAATTGGAAATTCTCATTTCTGCAGTATATAATTATATTCAACAGAACCAATTGACAAAAAGTAAATCTGTTCTTCCTATCAGTTGGCTGATGAAAACCATGCTCCCGTCTGGAGCTTTGAGGTGTTCAGCTTTTACCCTTGCGTCCTTTCACACTCTTAATGCTTTCTTTCACTGTCTCAGACTGAGGGAAAGAGGAAGGGGGGGTTATGAGAGATGGCAGAGTGTTTTCCCCTTTGTGCTATTCCATCCCATTTCTTCAATTGGATCCTTGACAAGTCAGAGAAACTCGCTTCACAGATATTCACCAAGGAAACTACTTTTGTGGGCGTCCGTGCGTGCGTGTGTGTGTGTGTGTGTTTGCCTATGGATGGTAACATTATTATATTTTAAAGTAGATCCTGATGTTTTTGGCAGTATAACGGTTATATGGTCACATCAGTTATCCTACATTTAATTCTCCAAATATTTTATGTCACTCCCATCTTCCATCTTCCACCTCTCCAACCCCATTCTCCTTACTTCCCAGGCCTATTTTCATTCCTTGCACCATTACCGCTAATACAATGTGAAGTGGCATAATGTCTGGTAAATTAAGACAACGCTGTTGTTGATGACAGCTCCCTGGCTCGATATGGCTTTAATTGGCTTGTAAATGTTGGTAGTAAATGCTTGTCAGGAACAAAGTGGCTTCTCATCAGCAAAATGTATTTATAGAGAGGATTTGTTTCACGGAAACCTGCGTAAACAACCTCAGAATTGGCTTATTACAATAATTTAAAATCCAAGTAAAGCAACCTGCAACAGGACGGATATAAAATCTAGCATACAAAGGTTAAAGACAAATAAAAAGATAGATTCATTTGAGGAAGATTAATGCTAGTGACTAAGTTAGTTGGAAATAAAACTGGTAAAGGGTTAGCTGAGCCAACTGAGCAAGACAGTTTTTAGAATAGTCAAAATTGGTGCAGCAGAGTCAAACTCCTAAAATTGGATCCTACATTTCAAATTACACCCCACCAGTTTTTAATAAAGGTTTTCTGTTACAAAGATGTCTCTTAGCCCCAGAAAGGATAACCCTGAGGACATCATCGGTGATCATTTTTTAAACTTTGGAAAGCTGCCGTGAGAATAAAACATAACAATTTATAATAGTTTCCACACGGTTAGTTTTATTTCCTTTCTTCAACTATTTTGTGCATTATTTTATTTGAAGAGTTGCATATGAAAATAAAGTATGCAAGACGTTTTATATAACTTTATATATATATTGAGGTATTTTTGAACAATGTCTTACTGTAGTTTTGATGTTGTATAGAGCAGATTTGTTTATAATTCCATATGGGCTGACAAAGATACAGAAATTCACTAAATGAATACCTCAATCAAAAGTTTTTCTACAGGGTAATAAACATGTGATAGACAAAGTGCAGTTAAAACTCATATAAGTTAAATGTGCTGAACTCCAAATTGAAGTGGGAATTAATTATATCTTTACAACACATTTGATGGATTTGATGGTGCTAGGCTATGGTGTCTTGCAAAAGTGCTAGCAAATTGAGTGTGGTGTATACGATTATGCAGTGCATTCCCAAGTACGCTGTGTTATTCAGTGAGTGTGTATCCGGTTATATCACATTGTGTTCCAACCTTCCAAAGTGCCTTTAAAGGAGAAGCAGGGGGCTTAGCAACACCTGGAGCGTGTTTGGCTCTTTAATAGCCAAAGAACATCTACATAAAATTCCAATTACACACACTCATAAAAACTCACCCAGTCTACAATATATCACCTCATCTAAACTAGATTCATGTGGAATGGAAAGGTGGGCATATTTCAAAACAGCAAGGAGCACCCTGAAACGACATGCATCAAACGTTGCCCCCCAGCAATTCGCTTCGTGTAATTAGAAGGCGACATTAATGCCATATTAATGAACATCAGCAAAACACACACACACAGAAAGAAAGACAGAGAGAGAGTGAGAGTAGAGAAACTGAGAATGAGAGTGAAGTTAAAACATGACGTAAAATGTATGTCCCAGCCATATTTACTGCTTTAATAAGAGTTGGGTAAGCAAAGAGAACTGCTGGAGGGCACACAGCCTGTCAGCAGATATTCACACACACACACACACACACACACACACACACACACACACACACACACACACCACACACACACACACACACACACACACACACACACACAACACACACACCACACACACACACACACACACCACACACACACACACACACACCACACACACACAACACACACACACACACACACACACACACACACACACACACACACACACACACACACGACCTGTTTTACATATCAGTCTCTTGAACCAAGCGGCAGCCTTTAAATCTCCCACCTTTGTGCAGCTGACATATCAGGCATAAGAATGTGTGTGCACATTCTCACACTCTGCTTTAACCACACATCTTACAGGCTATAGAGGTCAACCCTAAAAGGCAACAGCTGAAGATGATGTGGTGTGTGTGTGGTGTGTGTGTGGGGGGGGGGGGGGGGGGTGATGGGTTGTAACACCTGTGAGAGAGATAAGAGATCGAGACATTCAAAAGGAAAGTAAATGTAGAGGGGGATGGAGGGAAAGTGAGAAAATTGACCAGATGTAATTAAATGCCCCTCAGACATGAGCGGCCTTCAGCGCTATACTCACTGATAAATCCATCCTGACTATCTCTCTTGCAAACAAAGCTTTAACAATAACCCCCTCATTCTCCCTTTTAACTCACTTGTATGTTCACACCTGGCTGCACACAATGACAAGAATGAACACCAAAACACAATGTAGCTTGTGTACAATACCGTTGTCCATCTACATAACTAAACCCGACAGTGGAATGGTTCATTTGATGAAAGTGGTTGAGGTGGTGTTGGTGGTGTGTGGGGGGGGGGGGGGGGGGGGGGGGGCAGCGGGAGTGAGCAGCTGGCCACCCCGGCAGCTTGCTGAGCTCAGGGGCAGGCTGTGATATCTGACTGCTGGGTCGGGGTGAGGATGGAGGTTGTGAGGTAGGTGGAGATAAAAGTCCACTGATAAAAGCAATGAAAGCAAAGAAGGGCATCGTACAGAATCTCAATCAGCCCATAATACAAACCCTGAGAAAAAGGGGCAGGGACTGTGTGTTTGCACGTGTGTTGAAGCCCTTAGAAGTCATATCTGCAGTAGATGCGGCTTTACCATCTGCTGGTACGAGAGCAGCACTGTGGGTTACCTTTTTAGAAGATGAACAGTCATTGTTTTATCACAGCGTCGACAAGCTCTTACCCTCTGCTAATGAGCGACATAACTGCATCATGAGAGAATCTCCTGTGTTTCATACACGCTAAATTTGTGACGCTTTGAAGATGCTGTCACTGTGAACAACGACCTTTCAGAAACCAGCAGGACATAAAATCCAAGTAAGGACTGTTGCTAAGCCGTCTATCAATTTTCTTTTTAAATAATTAACCAAATGAAAGAAGGAAAATATTTAAATCAAGTTTATTTTCCTTTTAAGTAAACATACATTATGAAAAAATTACAAATATCCCAAGCATAAATGTCAATGCTAAAAATGTGCATGCCAAAATAGTCCACTTTTTGTCTATAGAGATAATAAACACATCCTATGGTTCTCATGAAAGTGTGGTAAATTAAAGTTGGTATAAATCTCATTAAATTAATGAGAGAGTTGAAAAAAGGTCATGTGATACTAAGTGGTTGTTACGTCCCCACTAGGGATGAGGAAATGCAACACACACCAGTTGGAATTGGTATAATTATAAGGGAGTTTATTTACAACAAAAGAACAAAATGGCAGACAAGCAGCCAGGACCAAAACAAAAAGGCCAACAGGGCGCCGATTTACATGGATAACCAACAAAGGGAGGACTCTAATAAGTGAGTCTACTTAAATACAAAGGAATATACATAACAAACAAAATAACCCTCACTATCACAGCGGTACAAACTAATGGAAAGGAGGCTGTAAGAAAACACAGCTAAGCTAAATAACTAAGTCAACGTAACGGCTAAGCTACTCTAATCACATCTAATCATATCAACACTACCAAACACAGCCCACACAAGTTAACCACTGCTAACAGATTTATACACAAACGAAGAGCAGGTAGCGAGAGGCGTCCATTCAAACAACAGAGCCTCCCGACTGATCGACCAAGAAGGCGGCAGCCGTAACAGTGGTCATACTGGATATGATAAATAATGACGACTACGAGTTAAGACCTTCTGCCTCTTCAAAGTAATAGACTCTGGGCGAGACTTTATATTTTGAAAGTGCTAAATGTAAGAATCCTATCTTTTGTAATGGGATTTTTACAATACAGCTTCACCTACTGATACCTTGCCTGAAAAGATTTAAGAAAACCACTTTAAAATCTTAAAAATGTCAGATTTCACCATTAGTGAACTAGCTGCAAACCTTATTCTATCCAGCGCCAAAGGGCAAATCTTCATCTACACACACACAGACAAAAAGTCATTTCTCAGTCTGAAAGCATACTCTAAATCTGTGGAGATAAATGTCAGTCAGTGACCCTCTGTCCCACTGGACAGGGTGGACCGAAAATGTGAGCGGGACAGAGAAGAAATGGAAGGAGGTCTGACCTCTGGCTAGCCTTCTCCCATGGGTCCACACTGGGAGATTACATGTGCGAGGGAATGAGAGTGAGGGAGGGAGACAAAGAGATGTTGGAGACTGATAAGTAATTTCTCCTTGACATTCAGGGTAGTCAGGCTGCCTGGCATGGGAATAGGCTTTTCCAATACAGGAGAGAGTCTTCCAAGATCAAGACATCACACACCGTAATAACGTTTTGTTGATCCCATAGACCACATTATAACTGAGTATATGTGTGTCTATAGGGTGAGCATGTGAGCATCCAAGGTGAGAGACCACCCTCAGCACGAGATAGAGACAGGCCCAGAGGCATTCACAGCACCATCACTGCCAGCCGGTCAAGCAGAGAGGGAATGCTCTTATTTGTGTTTGTTTGGTGTATGTGCAATGCGTCTTTTTTTGAAAAAGCAAATCACTTTATCATATAGAAGTGAGAGCAGAATGTGCGCCTGCAAACTGTGCAACTCTTCCCTCTTCCTGCCTCTTTGTCTCTCTGTGAATCAATGGCCTCCGACCCAGCTGCACCAAATACTGGCCGGAGAAAATTAAACCAGAGAGGAATTGAAAGGACAGCAGTGTCCAGCCTGGCTAAAGGTTAGATAAAGGTGTTAAAACGTCTGATCCACCCACCTGACCTCAGCAAGAGCCAGACGGAGTAACACAAACAAACACCACTGAGCCAATAGACAGAAGATAGTTGGAAACAGCACATCAATCTACCCATACTAATCCCTATAGTTTAAAATAAGAGACTATATGTCGGTTTTTAGAATGCATCAGTTTATATATAATTTTTTTTTAATTTTATAATCCGTTATTTACTTTGGGCTCTTGCTTGCAGTTCCACAGTAGAAGTGATATCTCTATTTTAACCTTTATAGCCTCGATATAATACAAATAAGGTCTATTTGTTTTTGTAGAATTCAACTAGCCCAATAGAGCCACTCCTTTTTCCAAATCCGGTAACTGAGCTAGGATAAGTTGAGCTCACACTCGCCAACATGTTTTTGGTGAACTGTAGAAGTACAGGAAGAAAATACAATTGTCCAGAAGCAAAGTATTACTTAAAGTAATAAAGATTGTGCAGTGAGACACAATATACTATACAATTTGATTGATTGTGAATAAATGTCACTGAAATGGCTCTGCACTTTGTTGTAGGTCTGATCTTGTTAATTCAGAATATAGTATTATTCTGTTGCTTTTAAGAATTTGGAGGACAAAAGGAATACTGCAAAATGTCACTGGTTATTATTTCTGAGCATAAGCAAAGATATGGTTACCCTCTTCCCTACCCTCATTTCCTTTATCTTTGGCTGACATCTTGTGATCTGTGGAGCATCTCAGAGATTGGTAGAGGGACAGAGTAAGGCAGTAGGCAGTGGATGAATAGTGGAAAGTAATCATTGACATTGGAATCATCTCACTACTTGGTTTTGATGTGATTTTAGAGGCCTGAACTTCAGATTTCCAGGGAAGAATCCTTGGTGGACCTAAGTTTGTAAATGAGGTAACAACGTTTTGGCTCATGTTAAAACCATAGTAGTTGAGGCAAACATCTTCCAAAATATCTCTTGAAGACTTGATAACCCTTTAATGACACAAAATGTTCAACTGTCCTCTAAAACAAGTGAATGAAGGTATCGAGACCATTATGCTCTGTTAAAAATGTGTATTTAGTTACTGAGTTCGTAGAGAGATGTTGTGGTTTGGAGGCTGTATCTTAGAGCATTTTACAGTGCCTTCAATGCTCACCAATGTGGATCTCAATGCCAATGTGAAAGAGATCAAAGGCTTGCACTTTAGAGGCAGTTGTGTGTGAATGCACTAGAGTGGTGTTCTGGGTGACTACGTGGAATCGACCTAAGGCTAACCAGCAGAGAGCCCCCAACTCAGAGAGTGTTACCTCCATATACACAAGGCATCATGTATTAAAGATGAGAGTTGCTCACACCAAATACCAGCAGAGAGCCTCCTTACACTTCTGACGTGCACAAGCTTTGGCTGTTTTAGAGATGTAAAGGGCCAACATGCAACAACTCTCAGAGAGACAGACCGAGGCAGAGGAAGAGAAGAAAAACTTAATTTAGAAGGCAAACAAGCTGTTCACAGTGTCTTCATCTATAATGCAGAAGAGGAAGCCCCACTGTGTCAACAGCAGAATATACTGTCATTGGCAAAAACATACCTGGAAGTTTAAAAGCGTGCAACACACATGAATTAATGCATTTGTTCTGTGCCTATGTGCAATCCTTTCAGTCGATAAAGTATGAATATTTGTGTTTGTGTGTTGCTCATGTTCCCACTGGATTCATGGGAAAACTAATGCCTTTGCTCACCCGTCTACCTCCTCACACAGAGATACATTATGACAGAGGGGCTTTGGAGGCAGTATAGAGAATCTGATGTAATGCAGCTTCAAACACTCATAGGGATCAGAAGGAACATCACACACTGTCACAAAAAACACACACAAACCCTCTTTCCAACTCTCATTCTGCCAGACAGATTACTGAGGGAAAGCAGCTCTGGGAGAGAATGAAAAGATGGTAAAGAGACAATACAGGTGAGGAGAAAACAAAAAAAAAATGGAAAAATAATCTGTACTTCTTAAACTACATGTGAGTATTGGGAAAATAAAACTGACAACCACTGCAAAAAAGTATTTCATCATACGCTTAGGGAAAAGAAGTATGGAGCAAACTATTCGTCCAAACAAAAGATTATTGAGGCTATAGTTTTGTCTGTCCCAGAATGGAACTAGCTGTTCCCAGTTCGTCAGGCGAATGTGTGCTCAGAGAGCCGTCTGGGAGATAAGGAGCTAAATATAACCATTACAGAGCCTCTACACATGCTACTGCAGCCACCAGCCCCACTGTCACTGATACAGCCAAGCTCCTTCAGAGATGCTGCTCTATTATCATGATCACGATCAAGTGTGGTTGGCTTCATGGGCAAACTGAGATAGAAAAATTGCAGAGGTGTTTTTTGATATTCTAAACCTCAATCATTGATGTATACGGAGGTTCTTCGCTTGAGTCCAGCGTGTTGGCGCTCTATCATTGCAAATGAGTGGAGTTGAAGGTACAAAAAAAAGAAATAGTTCAATATATTTAGTAATACGCCTATTCACATTGTTGCTGATAGTAAGATGAGAAGTTTGATACCACTCATGTATGTTCAGTAATTATAATGCTCCTACCAGCAGCCTTAGCTTAGCAAGAGGGGCAACAAGAACTGGTGTGTAAAAAGATTAAAGATTAGAAAGCAATAAAGTAAATAAGCACGACCAGGTGTATGGTCTACGAACATATTTTTAGGGGAAACTCATTTAGGAGTATACATATTTAATTGAGAAGTTAATACATGTTTTTTGGTGCAAACATTTGATACATACCTTACTACTGTACATACATTCACAGATCTATACCTTATAGATTCAGAGCTCTAGCTGATCTGTGTAAATGTGTGTGCTCCATATGAGTAATCTGACCTTGTACAGCAGTACCCCTGTGAAATGTGCGCATGACACCAGAAATGATTTAATAAGGTCTCACACATTGTTTGGAGAAAAAGAAATGAGAGAATGAAGTGTGAAGGAGAGAGGGATAAAGAAAAATAGGTATGAAAAGCAGTAATAGAGTAGGAAATGCTATGCTGGGTTTTCATGCAATATTTAGCAAACCTCTATCATTATGTCCAGCCTGAGATTATTCGAGGTACAGTTTTAAAATAATACCTTACGATTTCTGGTTTGAAGCTGAAGGTAATTTTGTAGGTACATCTCACTATTGTCAGACAATAACATTTAATTTTGAACAAGCTGCTTTATATTCTTATACTTCTCCAAGACAATGTGTATTTATAAGCTTCACACACACCAAGGAAAGAACTATTTTGGGGTGACAGACACGCCAATTAAAAGGCAACAGAGTGAGAGAAAGAGAAAGGGAGGAGATGTCAAAAGATAGAGATTGTAAAATGAGAGTTAATTAAAACTGCGCTCATAAGCTGAGGATTATTCTCCCTCCCTCTCTCCCTCTCTCTCTCTCTCTTGTTTTATTGGTCTTTATACACTTTAATGAAGCCATTTTCACCAACAGTAGAGATGGTTAACCACTGCACCAATTTAAGGAGTAAGATTTATGAGGAGAGTTTTTAGCTTCTAGAAGTTAACTAACTGTTTCCAGTGCTGAGTAAATAAAACTCTGCCAGAGGAAATATTGGATCCCCAGAACGCCATCTGGGGTTTAGTAATTAGCTGCTATGCTGGAATGGTAT
The DNA here is from genome assembly GCA_031216635.1 of Dissostichus eleginoides. Taxonomy (NCBI): domain Eukaryota; kingdom Metazoa; phylum Chordata; class Actinopteri; order Perciformes; family Nototheniidae; genus Dissostichus; species Dissostichus eleginoides. The sequence continues at coordinate 18,423,643 of CM062268.1, read as the reverse complement.
GGTACTCTCCAATAGTATCATCCTTTCGTGTTGCCTCATTTTAAAAGAATCAATGAGGCAATACCTTGGAAAAAGCGAAATTATTAGAGTCCTTCCTGGAAGCTGCATGTTAAAGTTTTAAACATTCATACCTCCATTTTTCACCAAAGCGTTTTATCTCCTCATCTGCCAACTTCTTTTGAAGACTCTAAACTAACTTCTCGTTGCATACATAATGACTATCGTGTCCTTTTTTTGTGCTTAACTGCAAAAGAATGTGGTAACACTGTGTTATATTTTCTCAGTTTTTTTCTTTCTGTGTACACATATGCACAGACCCCTGCTAACTTAACAATATACTGTAGCCTTGCAGCAGCTCCCAAAGTGTTGGAACTTGAAGAAGTTAGCACTCACGGTGTGAAAGATGAGATCAGGTGCAATAAGAGGGTTACTGGAGCAGCTAAAACATATGTAAGTTTAAAAGAAATGTGCAGCATGTATTCTGTGAAACAGCAAATCAATTCATCTATTACTGTTGCTTGACAGAAAACAAATAGACAACTATTGTGATTGATCATTTGAAGTCATCAGGTTATCTGTTATCTGTTTGCTGGAGAGGTTTCTCTTAGTTTATTTGCTTTATACTAGCGTAATTGTACATATATATATATTGTAATATTTGAGGGTTTTGATACAACAGGCTGTCTGCATCTGGAGTTTGAAATCATTTATTTTCCTAATAACTCACTTTAATACGCCCTCAACAGTAAAAGAGAAAATACAGAAAATTGGATTTAAAGCTATGTTTGCCTTTGTATGAAACTAGCACGCTTATTGGTGGTATTTAAAAAACGTTCAATAATAATGAGCATAATATAATAAGCATGAAAAACAACTGCACATTTTTAGCTAGCTGAAAAGTAATTTAAAATCATTGATCTTATATACAATTATATAAACGTTTAATAGTCTACTTGTACAAACTTAAAAAGAGAAGAAAAAGAAAGTAAAGCAAAGATTATGTTCATTTTCCTCCAATCCCTTCATAGCATCTACCTCTAAATCCAGAAGATATGTTAACATTCAGCCAATGTTCCTGCACTCTCTCATCTATTTCTCTGCCACTCTTCCCGCTCTCTTGGAATTCTATCTACTAATCCCTGTTCACTCTGTGGCAGGAAATTGCATCTGCTAAATGACTAAAGGAGCTGATGCATGATATCATTCTTCAAAGCAAACATTTGACTGTAAACAGTATCGTTAACCTTCTTCCCCTCACACTTGGACACAAACACACACAAACCATTATGTCCACAGAGATAGAACAGTAGCTCACAAGTAGTCATTAACCATGCACAGTGGCTACAGCTCAGTGTTTCCTGTATGCCATTACTGATAAAGCCTTTAGAAATGGCTTCATAAGAGGATCACTTTGTGTTTCACTGCCAAGATCAGAATGATTTATTTGACAAGTAGTGACAATCACTAGGGCCAATAATACAAAATGTCAGGGACCTCAGCCATCATTATTACCTCCTAAATGGTCAGGATACTGCGATACTTTTATATAGCTTTATTTTCTGTCACTTATCTGGATCATCGTGGTAGCAGGCTATGTCAAATATATGGGTAACGTCACACAAAGCATGGACAATCATTTCAGTCTTAATTTAGACTCCCAACATGGCTATAAGGTAATGCATGAGTAGCCACTGATTTAAAAACTTTAAAGAGGCATTGATTTCTACAGCTAGCACCTCGCTTACATACTAACTAACTAACTTGTCACAGTGAAGGTTACATCAGTTAGAGCTGAGACTGACTGTGCTCACCTATTTGGCTGAATCTTAACAATTTTCTTTGGATTGGATTGACAGGTACGAGAACCGCAGGATGTAATTTGCACAAGTAAATAAGGACGTCTTGAGCAGGTTCACTGTTACCATGGTGATGGTAAGATGAGGACACATTGGGCCAATATTTAAACTGCTAGAGGGGGCAACCAGGCAGGTGCTCTGTACGTGGGTTCACATGGCACACACATGACCTCCACACACAGTAACATGCCTGTAAAAACCTTTACAGTTGATGTAAATGCATATGCAAATACGCAAAAAAGCTCCTAGGCTGGGAAGATTACCCAGCACACTCACAGCACCGTTTTTACACGCTAACCTGCACATGGACAGCATGAGGGAAGTGCATTGCATTGGGCACATAGCAATCTGCAATCTATATTTGTAATCCTTTAATGTGGTACGTTCTTTTCATTGTGATGCAGTGAAGAACTGATCGTCTTTATGTGCATCAAACTAGAGGACAACACCCCCTCCCTTCAAGCCTGACTCACAGATCAAAACACGCGAGAAAGGGCAGACAGAGATCAAATGTGCCTATGAGAAATCCACCCACAGGACATCTCCAGAGCCTCCACAGGCAGACTTAACACACTTATCCAATATACCAAACACACACTTGCAAGCACAGACACACACACTCACACATATTTAACATGGCTCAGTGGTTAAAGGTTAGCTTTTCAGGAGCAAGTGTAAATCTCACAAGGTCAGTTTTCAATATGAGATCTTAGGCTGGAAAACATTGCCTGAGAATCGACTGAGCCCCGCGGCTACAACCCTTATCAGAAATCCCCCTCTGATATGACGACAATTCAGATATGCCTCACAAATCTCCTGTAAATTGCGTCCCACTATTTGACAAGGACTAAGGAACACCCCTGTCTATCTGCAATTAAATACAAAGACAAACAAACAGCCCTGCGAGCAACTTTATCAACAAAGAGGAAAGACACAAGATCATTATGTTGCTACAGCAGGGAATCCAGCAGCTGAAACAACAGCACTATGGCAACTGAAATACTTATTTAGTGTAATCTCTTTCAGGGCTTTAGGTGTGCTTCAGAGATAAACAAACAGAAAGAGAAACAGATGGACACACATACAGCTGGAAAGATAGACAGATTGCTAGATAAATAGAGGAAAAGAGGATAAATGCATGTGTCTGTGTAAGGACCATCAACACCACATCGACAAAAACAATGTCTCCTTAAATGGCCAGAGAACATTCCGTTAATCGAACTCAAACTGTTGGATCAATGATGAGAAGCTTGAATCTCCATTATGGCTCAGACTAATGAGACAATCAGCAGAGGGCTGTCACAGCCTGGACTTTATGATATCAGGGAGGCGCTTCTGGTTTAACAGCCATTGACCAGCTCATCAATCCCTTCTATTTAGCCTGTGTGTGGTTGATGTAGAGGGGAGTTATCTGTAGATGGTGCTAACTTAAAGTGGACCTATCATGCTATATTTGAATAATATATTGTAGGGCCATACCTATATAAAACATGTCTGTGAAGTTTTTTTTTCAAAATACCAAACAGATCATGCATTTTAGCCATGCCTCATTCGCTCTATTTGCTTTTTTAGCCTGTTTTTGCAAGGGCTGATTCTGTGAGAAGTCTTCTTCGCTGCTTTTGTGGCAGACTACAGCGCCACTTACAGGCCTGGCATATGTACTACAGCGTCTCCAGCGCTTTCGAGCGGCAATGGCCGTGGCTGTCTCCTCTTGATAGGTGGAGAGTTGCCCATATAGGCGGAGCTCCCCGTTTCTGACGTCAGAAAAATTCAAATCTGTATCAGTCTGTATCAGCTCCGTTGCAGCCCCGTTTTTAGAGATTTGGGTACGGAGGAAAAGAGAGAGGGTTGTGTTTTCTGACACTTGGTGAGTTCCCTGACACACCGGGGACACATATTCATGTATAAAAGACGTACAAAAGTGCATTTTGCATGATAGGTCCCCTTTAAGTTGAACAATAGAGGAGGGATTATTATTCAAAGAGCTCAAACTGACCAAATAAGAGCTCCGTAAGCAGAAATCCCAAAATCACAGATGTATAAGAGAAAGTGTGTTTGTAGACTCTCTCTCTAAGGACTGTGGTTTTGTGACAAGCAATGTGCCGATGATCAAATCAGCAGAAGAAGAAAAAGAAGAGAATATCTTATGGACCTGCTGCCCTATTGATAAAACTTACAGCAACTTTAATTTTCTCCCCCCCTTTTGCTTTTTCCACCCTCCTATATGTTCACACTTTTGATTTCATCCAGATACCCTCTCCTCTCTGAGGATTGCTACCAATGTCTGTTTCCATCTCGCCCTTAGCCCCTTCTCACCACGAGTGTACTGCACACACAGCAGGGATGCTGTGTGTGCAAGATTATAATGCCTCTGATCTGGTTATTGGACAGTAATGGTAGATGGCTGATGAACGGAAGAAAAAGGGGGGAGGAGATGATGGAGAGAGGGAGGGAGGCGGAGAGAAGAGGCATGGGGATGGTGAGAGTTAGAGTGGGGGTGAACTATTCCAGAGTTTTCATATCTCAGCAGGTCAGAAGGATATCAACTCTCAACTATTCTCCTCCCTTCTGCTGCCCTCCTCTGCTCTTTACACTACTCCTCTCTCCCCCAGGGATCTCATTATCACTCTCTGGCCACGAGGACTGAGCATATATGCGTATGAACTCGGCTAAAGAGGGGGACGAGCCCTGCAAGGAGGGGAGTTGGGGGGGGTGGGAAAGTAGGAGATAGAAAGAGATGTTGAAAGAAATGATGAGGAGAGACACAATCTGGAGGCTGGAGAATGGGGGAAAGTGTGTGTGCAGAGAGAAGTGTGCTGTAATAGAACAGTAGAGCACATAGCCTTAGGTACCAGATTGTTATTGCTACAACTGCAGATGGTGGGGAGACGCTTCCAGCTGATTTACGTTTCGTTATAGTCTCTAAGAGTGTGTATATGTGTCACATCCATATCTATATGAGGCCATATGTGAGCATGGTATATGCTTGTTTAGTTTAAGTAATGTCAGCTAAATGGCATGTTTTCTAGATAAATAACCAATTAGAAGCTCACTGGGAGGTTGCAGTAAGCTACAGCATCCAATCAAATCCCCATACACCAGCTGTAAACTATTGCTCTCATTATAATGCCGCACACACCCTGCTGTAAATATCAAATTAAGTGATTCAGGATTCTGTGCTCACACTAAAAACAACAGTGAATGCCAACAAACAACAGTAAGTGAGAAGACTACAATTAGCTAAAAGGCTCACTCCCTCCACTCCATATTCGGGCCAAGATCTATCTTTCCCTCTGCTCTTTTTTCACCTGTCAGCTTTTCTCCATTTGTGTAACGGCTTTCATTGATTTTTTTTTTAGGGGTCCTAAGATGCTCTTAATGTGCCACTGAAGACAACATTGGTGTGTTTATGTGTGTACATGAGCTGATGTGAGCATGCAAGTGTGTGTTTCTTTGCAAGTCCACCGGACATAATGGTCAACATTAATCTAATCTGGAGCAGTTTGGAGAGAGACGACGATGAAGAAGAAATTAGACACTTTGACAGACATACCTGCGCTTGCGCATACACTCCACCTCACACCCACACAAATGGCTCATGGAGGCTCTAATGCAGAGTTATTATCCTTATAATCACTCCAAAATCCAGCACATCTTCTATATTTTCCCACCTCCTACTTTCAGGATTTGAGGCATTCATCGTTCTCTCTCCACCTCCCGGAGACATCAGCTCTCTCCTGCTCTCGTATTCCCTCTCTAGCACACAGCCATGATAAATCTCTAAAGTATCTTCCCAATGGGCTTTCATAAAATCAATGGCTATTTTGGAGCTTCACTTTCTCACTATCAGATCAGGTGTATGCCGGGGTATATGCCCTATGTCTATGAAGATTCTCATATGCTGAATCTTTCCACATAAAAAGAGTCATTACATTTAATTATTATAGCTGGGGGCACATAAAGAATAATCAAATAATGGCAGGGTAAAATCATTGAAGCTGCTCACATGTACGCCTGAAATGTTCATTTCTGCGTGCACTAATTTCTTTAGTGCAACAGTCATGTCATATGCACCAATCTACAGAGCAATCGATCACTTTGCAGATGTGTTCCTTGTTAAGCCCTTGTTAAGAGGAGACAAAATTATTCAGCAAAAGTTTAAATCCAAGAAAATACATGCAGGTAATTACCAGCAAAAGAAGCTGTGTGGTTAATATGGCATGGCTGAGTTTGAGCTGATTGTACCAATGCTAAAGGACATGTACAATATACTGAATATATATAGAGACAACAGAAAAATATATATCATTAAATTGTTTAATTTGTTTAATTTACTGCAAATAGCAGCAAATCTTCCCAAAAAAAAGCACTAAAAAACAAAGGATGCCTAATATCAGCTTGTGCAGCAGAGTAAACTGTGTGAGTCCATGTCTCCGTGTGTGTACTTGAGTTGAATATTCTTTTGGAGTTTATATTTTGCACAAGCAATCATTTTCATCCCTAACGTATACAACTGCGAGAGATACTGTTTCCCAGGAAGCCAGCTGAGCCTGAGCCTGTTTTGACATTAAATAAGCTAATAGGCAAATGTCATGGCTATTAAGTGAGTTAAGCCCGATCGATGTCAACTCCGGGGCAGAGATATATAAATTCATTTCAAATGAGACACCAACTGACACCAATAAAACAAGTAATCTGTTAGCATCTGTCTGCAGAAATGGGGGACTGTTGAGTGTTTGGGAACGTGGATGTGTGGATGTGCTTCGAGAGGCAGTGGGAGGGAAAACCGAGGGATGACAGAGTGAGGCTGGGAGAAAAGGATTAAGGGGGGTAGAGGTGGAGGCATGGATGAAGCCGTCACGTCGCTTTGTGAGATTCTCGGCGGTGAGAGATGAGAGAATGATCTCCCACGCAGGCTGCAGAAATGCTTACACTAACACTTTCTCTCCGCCTTTCCCCCAGGAAAGGAGGGGAGAAAAGTGCAAACATGTCACTGAGATAGGAAGAGATCAATGTCCACAAACACTGTTAGAAAGCAAACAGAGCCACAGACCGACACACACTTTCATTAGCACAAACCAAGTATGGATGATTTAGTTAATATTTATCTAAAGTCTACACTTTTTTCACAGTCCTTCCCTTCTTTTAACCATCCAGCACTGAAATTATTTCATTAGTGATCAGGCAGCCGTGCAGCAGTATTGGTTTCTTTGTGATGAAGAGGCACAGTACTGGATCATTTCATTTTCATCTCAAAACTTCTGCTTTGATGGTTGGTTTGTGTCTCTGAATAACACTCACCCAGCCATCCCAGAGGGCCACACAGCGAATCATGCATCCACTCAGGCATCAGAGTCAGCATTACGATGCTATCATGAAAAAACACACTTATGCACACCTTCACAACGCCCTACAAAACAGCATGGTTTAAAAGCTACACATACAGGGCAAACTATTCAATATGCCTATCCATTTGTTATAAAGAGGAACCACTGTAATCTCCATCGCTTCCAATAAAACTTGTTCAGTTTTGATGTATCTTTCGCAAATGAATGCAGATAAATGGTCATGCAGAATGTTAAGTTGAGCCTGGAGGTAAGTTAGACACATGGATTGCACTACAAGTGCTGCCCTCAGCATTTCGCCTTAAACATGTTAAGCAAGTCGGCTTCATTTTAAATGGACAGACATGAAAGTGGCATCAGTCTCTCATCTTACTCTGCAAGAAAGCCAATAAGCACATTTCATAATAATGTTAAACTATTCCTTTAATTAGGAATTGCACTGTTAGATATCACAAAATGAGATATCAGGGGAGATTTATAGTTTCAAATGATCACCTTCAGTTATTTTATTTTTCTATATTTTGGAACAAGCTCACACCGATCCACACTGTAATCCCCGCAGGTCAAGCAACAAACAGCAGCAGTCTGTTCAGAACAGTCAGACTCATTGATTTACTATCAACGGGCCAGGCATTGACCACAGCAGCCATGTAGGGCCTGCCCCTCTGTGAATTAATAATTCATTTGGGTCTAGGGTTACTGCAGGCTCAAACTCACCCTTGCTGGACAACTGCAATACATGGAAGATACACACAGAAAGTTACGATAGAAAACTTGACATTGGTATAAACGGTCAAATTCTGGGAGGTGTAGTGAGAGTGAGGATGTTTTTTCTCTTAAGAAAATGAGGAAAGAAATCCTTAGTGTGTTCTTTGGTGTCTTATCTATGCTGGTGTGTGTGTGTGTGTGTGGTGTTCAATATGAGGTCCATGAAATATGCATGAAGTACTGTATGTTTGAACCTCCCCCCCTCCCCTACAGGCCAGTACCAAGGTCCTTCAAGCGCATGAGCTCATATGAGCCCACACACACACACACACACACACACACAACACACACACACACACACACACACACACCACACACACACACCACACACACACACACCACACACACACACACACAACACACACACACACACACACACACACACACACCACACACAACACACACACACACACACACACACACACACACACACACACACACACACACACACACACACACACACACACTGATGAATGTCTGTCCTTCAGAGAGCACGACAGCCACAGGAGAGTGATACAGTGGGAATGAGGACAGGCAAAGAGAGTGTGCGAGACACAGAGGGAAAGAGAAAAGGCAGAGCAATAAAAAAAAACACAAGAGGTAGGAGTGTGTTGTGGGCGGAGGTGGAGGCAAGAGGAGTGATGCAGGGTAGTGGAGGAAACAAGTTGGAGTGAAAAACAGCAGTGGGTGTCCAGCATTACTACAAAAACACTATGTTGAAACGTACTGTGTGACCGGACCAGGTATGGCAAGTGTAAATTGGGGCCAAATTATGTGTATTCTTGGATATTACATATACATCTGTAATGTTCTGCATATTAATTGTATTTATTTTAAAGTGACTTAAGTAGCATATCATACTGTGTGTATGCCATATGTTCAAGAAAAATGAACTCAAATGGAATTTAACTCAATATTTATATTGTTGAAATATATTGAGATCCATCAATTTAGAATTATAATGTTTTTAATAATAATCAACAATTAATTTTTCTGGATTACTAATCTAAAGTGTTATTAATGTCATGCTTCTTTGTTAAACAGACAAGACCACTCACTTTCAATTACTGGTACGTTGGTTTGGATGATCATGATCAAAATGTGTTGAGTCTCAATAGATATGTGGATACTTTTTTGTATTACTTTTTTGCTTAATGTTCAGGTTAGGTCCAGTATGAACTGTTGCTGGAACAAGGTTAACTTAATGTTAATTGTGTGTTTAGGTCTAAGATGTTTAACTATGAATAGAACTACATACGAAAATTACTCCATACTGTATTTTTTTATACCATGTAGTGCTATAAAACCGCATTAAACAGATACTAAAAATACATTCCACCACAGGTGTTAATCAATGTCACACTGACTACTAAGGGTGGGGTTGGTAAGGGGGTATGAAAGCCACATATCAAGTCACCACTGCAATAAATAGATTGGATGGCTGGTAGGAATAATATATCATTTGGAAGTCTAATAAAGACGATGTTGAAAAAATGAAAAGCAAAGAGGGCAGAGATAAAGGGGGGGGGGCGGTTCTTTGTCATATTGTTTGTTAAGTTACAGTAACTTTCTAATTAGGAAGACATTTGCTGCTGTGCTAATGAGCAACAAACTCTTTCAAGCAGAACAAACAACATACAAACAAAGCACACATGCACAAACACACAGTCTCACCAGGACACCAGCCCATCTGTTTGCTAGGGAATCTTGCTTCTTCTCTAACTCTGCTTAAAAACAGAGTGGGAAAAAACGCATCCCACACACACAGTGAGTATGCAGACATGACATCATATTTCTCTGAGCCTCTCTATGCAAAGAGCGTGGGCAGGAATGCGCGGGTAGCTAGTGTGATTACTACACTGTGAGAGCCAACACAGACAGAGAAACTACCAAAGCCAACTGTGTGTGTGTGTGTGTGTGTGTGTGTGTGTGTGTGTCCTTGTCTGTCACTTAGAATTTGGGGCGATCCAAAGACATCTATTTCATCGCATTCATCTCCTTATCTCTGCCTCTGCCTTTCTCCCCCGACTTTGTTCCCTTCTCCCCCCTTCTCTTCTCACTGTTTATTTGCTACTCAGTCATTTTTTCTCCTGCTTTTGTTTGGCTGCCATGCCCTGTGAGCACTGTTTAATTCTCCCCCCTGCACTCCCTCTGGAGACTGAAGGGTTAGGAGGTGGGTGGGGGTTGAGATGGGGGAGGACAAGGGCAGAGGCACTTCATTAATCAATCAACCAGCTTTGAAAATGTACCTAATTAATGGCTAATTACAGATCTGGGCACCGTGCCAGCTGGCATCCAACCCACCTCCACCGATACGACCCCCGCAGTCCCCCAGATGACACTAGAAGTAAACACCCCGCCTTGCTCCCACTTTTTCTCTCTTCTTTATTAGTCTACCCATCCATGCATCCACTCACCAATTCTTTTTTCATCCTCGGCAGAATAAACAGATCACAGCTGATATCTCAGACGACATAACAGAAAAATCTAGATCTCTCGCCACACTCTCATGTTGCACCATATGGCTGTCTGTTAGATTTTCTTTATGCGGTCTTACCGGAGAAATACCGGTGGTCACCACAGGGTCCTGGAGGCCCTCGGGAGGCACCGTCTCACCCCGACTCTGGCTGCCGCGGTCCTCCCCTTGTCCCTGCCAGCTCTCTCTGCGGGATGTGCACGCACGCCAAGCCCGCTGAATCCTGTGGATATAAGTGGACAAAACACGTATCAGTGACATCTGCATATCGGTAGGAAACTGAATTAGGGAGTTGCCATATGGGAGGCATAACTTTGGGCATCCTTGATTTTTAGACGTTTGCATAAACAATGTGTTAAAGCAATTCCAGGCTATAACTTTACTGGTTTAATTATCAGTAAAACGATAAGAAACTTTTAAATCAATATGGTATTTGATTTAAAACATGATCACAAAAAAGTACAAAATGATGTCACCATGCACCATATCTAATTTCTCTCTCAACACTGTATTTTCTTCTTTTGAGACTTTCCTTTCCTAAATGTATTTCTTGGCTATTCTGAAACATATTCTCTCTGGATATGTTTTCGTACTACGGTGGCCCTGAAGTGCAAGACACCACAGCATTTCACAAAACACAACAGCATTTCACATTGGATTGGTTGTTTTTGCTGCCAGTCAAGAAATGACGCTTCGTGATTGGTCACCACCCGACAGCGCAACATGCGGGGCAACATGTCCCAACACATCAGCCGTTAGCTGTTAGCACACACTCAGAGCTCACAGCTCCTCATATCTGTTCAGAAACTGGACAAAAGTTAAACAAGTACAAAACACAGACTGTCTATGTCATGGCGAATACAGTCGCCGCTTTATTTATGTCTGTATGACGTTGTTGTGAGTGTGGACGGAGCAGCTACAGGTTAGTTTAGCCTGATCGATCCGATTCCGATAGGATTTACATTTAGATACGCCCCGCCCCCTCTCCAGCGCGTCTTGTTTGAATGACACAGCTGACAGCCGCGGTGAAACTCGAGCGATTAGAGCGATGTGAAAAAAACATGAATTAATGCTTTATTAATTCATGGTTTTTAAGGGACTTATCTCCATGTAAATACTACGGTAGACTACCCAATATTTGCATCGCTCTAATCGCTCGAGTTTCACCGCGGCTGTCAGCTGTGTTTGCTCCTGTCATTCAAACAAGACGCGCTGGAGAGGGGGCGGGGCGTATCTCCATGTAAATCCTATGGGAGATACCAACTACAACAAAATGAACATATTTGACCGTGATTTAATTGTAATACAGGTTTCAAAGTGATGCCGAAGTAACTACATACTGATACCGGTTAGTAAAAACCATGAATTAATGCTTTGACAAGTCTGCAGACAAGTAGGCAGGCGAAAAGCTTTTAAAATGCGTGTTTTCTGAATGGAATCGGATCGATCAGGCTAAACTAACCTGTAGGTGCTCCGTCCACACTCACAACAACGTCATACAGACATAAATAAAGCAGCGACTGTATTCGCCATGACATAGACAGTCTGTGTTTTGTACATGTTTAACTTTTGTCCAGTTTCTGAACAGATATGAGGAGCTGTGAGCTCTGAGTGTGTGCTAACAGCTAACGGCTGATGTGTTGGGACATATTGCGCTGTCGGGTGCTGACCAATCACGAAGCGTCATTTCTTGACTGGCAGCAAAAACAACCAATCACAGCAGTGCTTCTCTGGCTGGCTCTGTCCAATCACAAACAAGAAGTGTTCTCCCTAAAGGAATACCCTTTCCGTCCAATGTGAAATGCTGTTGCGTTTTGTGAAATGTTGTTGTGTTTTGTGAAATGCTGTTGTGTTTTGTGAAATGCTGTTGCGTTTTGTGAAATGTTGTTGTGTTTTGTGAAATGCTGTTGCGTTTTGTGAAATGCTGTGGTGTTTTCTGAAATGCTGTGGTGTTTTCTGAAATGCTGCGGCGTTTTGTGAAATGCTGTTGTGTTTTGTGAAATGCTATTGTGTTTTGCACTTCAGGGCCACCGTAGTTTTCTCAACTTTACTCCCCACCAAGTATCTCATCCCTGTTTTTCAACTTCCACAGATACCTCTCTCCGTCTCTCTCTTTAAACTTTATTTCATCCCTGTAGTCACCCCAGCACCAAGGTCCAGGATGGAGTGTTGGATCAATTACCCGATGGAGAAACACATTCACCTCCATTGGAGCAGAGAGACAGCTGAGCCAAATGGAACAAATTAAATTAAGCCATAACTCCTAGCTCCAAAACCAATACTCTCCCCCCCTCTTCTTCCTCAATTCCTATTTCTCCACTTGTATTCTCCCTTTGCTCCGTCTATCTGTTCCTGCATCCTATTCCTCTGCCGTTTCTGTGAGGTTATCCTGACATTTTTTACAATCCGTCTCACCTTTCTACACCCCAATCATGTTAACTCTATACAAAAACATTAGCTTTCTTTACTCTATCCTCGTCTTCCAAGGAAGTGGAAGCCCGAGGCGAGAGCTGTCCCTGCCTGTTAAACCTATAAAAGTGAGGGCCCTTGTTTAGGGAAAATGGTGCGAGATGGCAGCCTACGAGGATTCATGCACTCAGAAGTGCACTCTGACCCTGGCTCTGAAACCTAATCAGCGGGACGATTGAATTAAAGCCGCACATAAATTGATTTCTCCCACACAACAAATAAAATGCACTTTTAAGGTCAGAGGTAACATGGATGGCACTCTGTGTGAAATTGACTCAAAGTGTAGAACAGGTGATACTCACACAATAGCCTTGATTTCCAGATGCTTTTGTTGCTCACGGCGACGAGGGCTATTGTCATCCTCTTCCTCACTCCTACGAGGAAGGCTTCTATGATAATGACAAGATAGATAAACAAAAACATGAGGTCATAAACAACAAAAACAGCACACAGTTTTAAGCATAAAAAAATTAAGTTTATATTTCAAAGGATATTGAAAGTAATGGCATAATAAGCTCTTGGTAGAGAAAGAGGACGTCACGGTACAGTTCATGCTCAATAGTGGGCCTTGTTATGGCAGAATAAGTGTCTATGATAGAACAAGAGCATTACATCAGAGTATACGACCCTTGTTGTAGATTGAGTGATGTCCATCAAATATGAGTACTTAGGCATGGAACAGTAGAGACACTTTTGTGTAGTGTCTTACCTCTCCAACTTGGGAACTGCTTGCCCTCCACTGTGATTGCAGAAGCGATGATACCTCTTCACTTCGTCCTGAAAAACATCAATATGCAACAAGGCTTTAATTCACTGTCAAGGTTCAAGCTCAGAGACCTCGGGCTCAACAGCGCCCTCTGTGACTGGATCCTGAACTTCCTGACGGGCAGAACCCAGGCAGTGCGGGTGGGAAACATCACATCCTCCACCCTGATCCCAACACCGGAGCCCCTTGAGGCTGCGTGCTCAGTCCTCTCCTCTACTCCCTGTTCACACACGACTGCATGGCCATACACAGCTCCAACACCATAGTGAAGTTTGCGAGGAGGTCGAAAACCTGACATCTTGGTGCCAGGATAACAACCTCCATCTCAACGTCAGCAAAACCAAGGAGCTGATTGTGGATTACAGGAAGCAGCAGAGAGAGGGAAACGCCCCCATCGCCATCAATGGGACTACGGTGGAGAGAGTCAGCAGCTTCAGGTTCCTCGGTGTCCACATCACTGAGGACCTGACATGGACTCTTCACACCACCACCATCACCAAAAAAGCTCGACAGCGGCTCTTCTTCCTCTGCAGGCTGAGGAGGTTCAACATGGACTCCAGGATACTCTGCAACTTCTACAGGTGCACCTTAGAGAGTATCCTGACTCGCTGCATCACGGCCCGGTACGGCAGCTGCACCGCCCTCAATCGTAAGGCTTTACATAGGGTGGTGAAAACTGCACAGAACATCACAAGGACGGAGCTGCCATCCATGGAGGACCTTTACTCCCAGCGGCTCAGGAAGAAATCCCTATTATAAAAGACCCCCATCACCCCAGCCACAAACACAGGCTAAAACCACCAGACTCAGGGACAGTTTCATCCCACAGGCAATAAGACTGTTAAACACCTGAACAGTTGAAACAACATCCATAATATTCATCTGGCTGCTACTTAAAAATTATTTTAAAATTATTTATCTATTACCTATATATCCTATTTCAATAACTTGCATATAGACTCTTATTGCACTATTTCACTTTTTTTAAACTATTTTTCTTTTTGTATTACTATTTACTTGCACTATATTTTTTCTGTTTATCTGTGTTTTGTGTTGCTCTGTTGGAAAGCCTGTGACACAAGATTTTCATCGGCATAACTACACTGTAGCTATGCTCGTATGACTAAATATGACCTTGAACCTTGTTATGACAAATAGATAAATAATGATAATAAATCAGAAGCATTTTGCGTATGTGCAATCGCTTCTCCTCCGAGGCGTACCGTACCGTCTGATTGGCATAGCTGAATGACTATGCCTACATGTAAGAGAACTGCTCTTTTTTCATGATATCTTTCTGTGTATAAACCTTAAGAGTGTAAGCATGTCTGGGTATATTCACATAGATATAAATAAAGCATAAACACAGGATGTGGTAAGGAAAACAACAGGGTGTATGCTATTTCTGATGCATAACAGCATGCGTGTGCTCTGCAGGTGCCAACCAGCTATACTCCGGCTGCAGGCCAGGGGGTGAGGCCGGTCTCAGGCAGCTCTGGGCCAACTGCCATAAAGCTCAATGGGACTGGACAGATGGATGGGCTCCCAAAGCAGCAAAGCAGCTCCCCTCCATCTCTAGTATTCACTCATCTTTACGTTAGCCAGCAGGGTAAAGCTGCAATTTGTCCATGTTTGTGTTTAAGTGCTTGTGTCAACATCAGGGGAGTAAGGATAAATTCAGCTCACAAATCAGTAAAATACAGGTACCAAATGACTACCAAAATGACTTATGTGTAATGAGCAAGGCCACCATTTACGTGATTAACCCACTGAGAATTATCACCTGACTCAAAGGTTTCCTTTGCACCATGCATGTTTTAGTGTCTATTATCTTCTAGCTCTATCTAGCTTGTTGTTTTACACTTTATTCACTGCTCTCCTCATATACAGCTGCAGCAGGCAGCTGCTTTCAAGGAAATTGTCAGACAAACCAAATAAACCCTCCCTGCGTAGTACCAAACAGCAGACAGACAAAGTAGGGACTCGCTGGTAAACATAGTGGCTCATTTAGGAGCTTAGGGGAACATCTTTTTGTAAAAAACAGGTCTAAAAACAGTTTGAAAATTGAATTTGCATTTAATCAGGTGGCAAGAAACTTGACTTGACAGTTATGCTAGCATTATGCAAACTGGATGTGTAAAATGCCTATTAGTTCGCCATATATGCTTCAAACCTGCTTCACACAAGTTGGAAAAATAATAAAGTGAGACAATGCATATGGTTGATATATTGTGCCTTACAAATATAATGTACATGTGTACTTCTACGCTTATAGTACATTTGGGAACATGTAGTTCAGACATTTCGAAGTTACTGCATTAGTTCTGAATGTTCTCGCCTTGCCTCTCAGTGAAGCCAGTTGAGATTAAGGGTTTAGGATGCTGGCAAATGGCCAATAAGGGTTTAAAATACAACCGTATCAACAAGTGTTCTGCTGTATTAACTGCAAAATCCATCCAGATGCTCAAACTAAAATAAGAATTCAGACAAATAACAACGCTGCTGATTAACATCAGAATTGTTTTGCCTGAATATGAATATTCTCAATAAGATAATAATCTTATAAATATTAATACCATTTAATGAATAACATAAATCCTGATATAAGAAAGACCAATTGACTACTATTCACTTCTAATATGTAAAACATTTTTGGAGCTTTCAAAGATTGCAACACTTGATAAATCTTGTGTCTGTCATTCTTTTGCAGGTGATATAATTGTTTACTCATCTTTTCTACGGTATTGATCTATTGTGTGTTTACAACCAACTGTATGAGGTCCAGATAAATGCACTTAAGTTATATAAGAGCAATAGAAAAACCCAGGGAGCAAAACAACTGCAGCTGATGACAGAAGAAAGGCATTACTGGCAGCCTATAGGGTACATGACTATCTATAACCCAGTGGCGTCGCCTGGCCTGGGCATTCGGGGCATTTCTGTAGCCCCGGACAATTCTCCCTCAATAATATAATACATTAACCGTGCTTTACCTGAACCTCATCATGACACTAGAGAGGACGGCAGGATTGTAATTTCCCGTGTTCAGCGAATGCAACAGAGGCAAGCACCGGTGCCAGCAGGGACCGTGTTGTTAGCTAGCTGCACTAACGGACAGGAGCTGTTTGTTCCACAACAAGCTGGAGGAGAGTCCTCTCCCGATAGACCGAGAGACTCTGAGTGTTTAGATAGTTAACTTTAGTCTAAGTTATCTCAGTGGGTCTCAAACGGTTTGGTCACGAATTATGTAAAAGATTATTTCCAAAGCACACCTTCATATGATCATTATAATTATAAAAGAAATAAGAGAATAAATGAAAAACAGTTATGAAATACTATATGACAGTAAAACAAGAATACAGTTTAAAAGGGGAGTGATTTATAAAATATCCATAAAGAAAAAGAAAATCTGTTTACAGTTCTGTTTCATATGGGTGTTGAGAGATGTATCCATATCTCTTAATTTTGTGCACCAGATTGATGCTTTTAACTTCAATATTTAAAAAAAAATCTTGAAGGTAGACAGTAATAGGCATAATGCGACTGAAAAATGAGAGAAGGAAGGGAAACAGGAAGGAAGGGAGGAGAAAACAACAGCAAAAAGGCTGCCTCCCTCTAATTGATGAGTTATTAAGATCATCATTTCTCAGAGTCCTAGTTCTATCACAGAGGTTGATGGCAGGCACAGAGGAATGTCCGCACTAAAACACACACACACACACACACACACACACACACACACACACACACACCCACACACACACACACACACACACACACACACACACACACACACACAACACACACACACACACACACACACACACACACACACACACACACACACACACACACACACACACACACACACACACACACACACACACACACACACACACACAGTTTTCCCTTGAGTGTGTTAGAGATGGTAAGCTCTCTGTGCCCTTCAGACTAGTGTGTCCACTCAGTGAGATAATTTCTCACACACATCTAAGCAAATAAACAGAGACACACACCTGACTCGAGTGCACTGAGAGAACAAACACGCCTGCATGGACACAACATACCTACATACACGTTAACATGATAAAGAACACACAAGTCAATCTGATCTCAGAGGATTTGATTGTAGTGAGCGATGCGCGGATACATCTGCATCAGATATCGGCTGTTTGGCTGCTGCTCCACTGGCCGATCAGCCTGGGGAAATGTCCAATCGGGAGAAGAGCTCTGACAGTGGAGATGCTCGTTAATTGTGATATCGGAAATCAATTTACATGCGCAGTGCGTGCAAGGAGTTATATGGAAGTCAACATTTACTCTTTCGCATCAGTCCCCGAGTACAAAAAGAGCCCGCTGCGAGATGAAGGTGTTACTGCATCATGTCAGAATCAGAAACAGGTTTATTACGAGGTAGGTTTACACGTACGAGGAATTTGACTTGGTGTCATGGTGCATAAAAACAAGAATTAAAAACACAGGAAGAGAACTAGAAAAATATTTAAAATAATAAAAAATATATAGTAAAATATAACAGTATTTACATTGCAATGGAATGAAATAGAGGAATAAAATATGGAATAAAAATCAGCTGTAATACAAAATAATGTTGTACATTGTGTGTGCATTAATGTAATGCATACAGTAGAGTCATGACATGATGACAGGATTGGAAATGCTATTTTCTTTTGGTGTTAGGGCTTTTTGGGGCTAAACAGGTCATTTCTACCGAGGGAAACAAGTGCATTTATGTCATTTTGGTCATCCTTTAAATCCTATTTGAGTAGAGAGGGAGCAGGAGACAGAGAAAAATATACTACGGTTTATAAGCGTGAAATGAGAAAGAATTAAATTGATAAACTTTTATTGACTAAGAGCTGCAGTGAGAAAGCAGTTTTATACTGATCAGATAACAGCGTATACCAGGCCGCTGCAGTAACAAAGCCATCAATACCAAGCTGGAGCAAGAGGTGTAGACTGACCTATGAAGCACTAATAAGCAGTGTTGGGCAAGTTACTTCCAAAATGTAATATATTACATATTACTTATTACTGTCTTTTTAAAGTAATAAGTTACATTACAATATTACTGTCTTTGAAATGTAATGAGTTACACTACTTTTTAGTTACTTTTGAGTTACTTTCACCAAAATAACTGCAAAAGAATGGCTAGGTATTTTAAATGCTAAAATGTAGTTTAGTGCAGCTCATTATACATCCAGTGAAGGGCAATGTGGTATAGCATAACAACTGTGTAGGCCATTAAGGCTACTAACAACTGTTATTACACGGCTTAGTTGAATACTCGATTCTGATTGTAAATTCTTAACATGTGACACGTTGTTAATACAGTACAGACCACTGTCAAGGACTATAATGAAGGTTGTTAAGGAGGATCAAGAAAGAGAAAGGAAAAGAGGTTAAAAGACGGAGCGCTGGACGTCAGATAAATCACCAGAAGAAGGCAGAGAGGAAGTAAACAATAACAGGAACACGGAATGGGCTCTGTATTTTGTTTAGTATATGGCCATGTACTGTACAGGCCCGGTTCCAGAACAAAATGACTTGGGGTGCTCTGAGATTACAGGGTGCAGCACTAGTAGGTTTACATGAGCAATAGTGGCCGGCAACAGCAATGAAAAATAGCATTGATGTTATGGTCCCCAATGAACAGATTATGGCATTTGTTATGTTTTGAAACCAAGCAAGTGAGAACATTTCAAGTGTGTTAAAAGTGCAATCCTGAAATATTTCATATAGTCCAAAGTGGACTATGGCAAGGAAAAGCACAAAAGCTTCAAAACTGTACTGATAAAACAAAAGAGAACATATTGTAAATCAAGGCAAATATTATTTGAACCAGCTCATGGTTTGAAATGGCAAACATTGAAAAGCAAAAGTATTATTAAAACCATGTACTACATCATCACCTTGGTCCCATCATATACTCTGGGAAGAGAATATTTACTGTGCTTGAAAACTGGTATCACATCAGAGGTTGACTTTGTGACCTGGAGAACATTTCAGCTGCAACATTAGCTTGTTGATAAGCTTGGGATATGAGATCTTTTTGTAGCCATTCGTGGTGAAGGCATCTGTGCTATTGTATGCATTATTTTTTGACCCAACATTTCTACAGGCATGGCAGAATATGGCACTATTTTCACATGAATATTCTAGCCATTGTCTATTTTTATACCACGAGCTGCAAAATGACCGCCTTACCCACTGTGCAGGCGGGTACTTGTTTAGATATACCTGGGCAGGCTCTGTTTTGCCGTGGTATCCTGGCACCTGCGGGCCGCAGAGGGGCGGCGTAGTTTCGGGTGACGAGACGAAGACTGATGCTCCGGGGGCGAGTCAGGCGGGAGTAAGCTATTGTCCACGACAGAGGGTAACGTGATTTCCCCATCTGACCTGTTGCTATTGCCTGCAGTAGATGCAGTGTTGCTGGCGTTTAGTGATGGTTGCTTTAACCATTTTCGTATAAATGATTATCCACAGATGTGTGTCACTGCTGTGGAAGCACTTTGGAAATGATGCACGCGCAGCGGAGCAGGTCACGCGCATCTGACACAATTTGTTGTTTTTATTTTTCGCTCCGTTCTCTTTTTTGAATAGAGGGTGCATAACATTCAACTGGGGGTGCAATGCATGCCTATGCACCCCCGAAGATCCCGACGCGAAGCCTAAAGGGTAAACACCAGGTTTACTAATCTACCCGCACAATTTTACTCTGGGGTCGGAATGTCTCGCTATGTTAGTACATTCTTAAAAAACAAAACACCATTTAATTTCGGGTTAAAATGTGTTGTAACTGCGTTACTGAGCATTGTAACGGGTAATATATTACCCAAATTGCATTAGTAATGCGTTACATTACTTCGTTACAGCAAAAAGTAATATATTACTGTAACTCCGTTACTTTTGTAACGCGTTACACCCAACACTGCTAATAAGAAATAGCAACTTCAACAAGGTTTAAATCATGAACACATATGGAGGTTCATTTCCCATTTAAAAGTATGCGGTTTATCAAATACAGATAGATCCACTTCTGTTAGAGCCATATACTCCCCGTAGAAAGACAGTTTAAAGCATACACACAAAAGCTGCACTCGTGGTTATTTTCACTATCAATTTTAAGGTTTAATTAATGGTATCATCAAGAAGTTTTTTAAAAAATGGGAAAAATGTACATAGGTGACATCATTAAAATGCTTATTTTGTCCAACCAACAGCCCATGAATTAAATGTTTTAAATTCACAAAGATTAAAAATAGAAAAAGCATAAAATCATCACATTTGAGAAGCCGGAACAGGCTAATACTTGCTATTCTGCTTGATGAAGGATAAATTGATATACTGTAAATATACAATATAAAAATGTGTTGTTGATTCATTTTCTGCTGATTTTTGCGAACTGAATAATCAGTTCAGCTTGTAGCGAACAGAATACATACATATTACATATTACATATACAAACTAGTGTTGAGCTGACGTTAGTGCAGTGAAGAATGTTCAGCATTTAAAAGAGGATGGAAGGAGAGGAGAGCAAGAGGCTATCAATAAGTAGGAAGAGTAGGCCATATGTTAAAAATAAATTGGGACAGGAGAAGGAGAAGAGAAAGACATCCAGGGAAGTGTGAAGCTGGGTTGTGACGAGATGAAGAAGGTGTGAGAGTGAGACAAAATACTGTATAGTCGATCAAAATGCAAAAAGGAGAGCTTGGGAATATTCCCCCAATAGAAAGCGGATTTGGTTAAAATAGGTTGAAGGTGTGAGTGAAAGCATGTTCACACACATATATGCCCATCATCGTTGAGGGAGATTCCTTCAGTGATCAAAGACTAAGCTCTTTCATTTAAACTAGCCTTCCCTGACAGGGTAATGTGATTGGATGGATATCACTACAAAGCAAACTGACAGGAGTGTGTAAGGCTAAGCATCTTTGTGTATATGTTTTGGGGTTTTTGTGCATTTTCATAAAAGAAAAACATTATTTTCTTCCTCTTGCATTAAACCAGAGCACACATGAACACAAACTCACAAAGGATAAATATTTCTTCATAAAATGATCGTGGCAGGCCAAGAGTTACCTATCCGTCAGTGAGCAGCCTCATCTCGCTCCAGCGCGGGTTATTACGACTCAATCGCAGAGAGTTTGAGTGAGCTGGCGCAAACAGCACTCAGCACAGCTATGTCCCACTGGGGGAGAGACGATAATGCACTTCTGAAATATGACACCCTTCCCTTGCACCACACTCCCACTATGTACATCCCTTTATATATTACAGTATACCGTATCTGTGTCTGGTTGGTGAACTGACGCTGCCCTGCACTTGTTTATGCTGGATTTTTGCTCCTGTGAAGCACACAATTCAATAAAATAAAAAGATTTCTGCATGTTCTCTACCTAAAGAACACCAAGGGGCTTCGTGTGTGATACTGATGAATGATTTGAAGATTCCAGCTGCTAGTGCTATGTCAACAATGTTTCCTGTATTGTATATTTCATGCACAACCCAATTATACGCGACCCCCTGTGGCATGCTGTTTAAATAAGCTCTGTGTAAAATGTTTAACAACAAGAGCTCATGGCCGTAAAATTCATCTGTCCCATTGATTATGAGGCAATAGCTGGATAGATGAATGTCTTTCTCTGGGGGTTCACGCCTCTGCAATGAATCTGAATCACTCACACAGACACAGCAAGTGGAGCAGCCTTCATATCCAATAACCTGCATTTCTGTCCTCACTCATAATTCACATGCCAATTATGGTTAGTCCTACATGAAGCTTCTTCATTTCCTCCCTTGCAGTCCTATATGAACCTACTCTGACATGGCGTCTCACAGAGTGAAGTTGGATTCATTTGGAAAAGTCATTTTTTGAGAGCAATAATAAAATACAACTGTCAAGTGGTGCAGTGGTACAAATCTGAAGTCAAAATTAGAGAACATGCAATGAACAAGACTGTCTGTGTGTGTGTGTGTGTGTGTGTGTGTGTGTGTGTGTGTGTGTGTGTGTGTGTGTTGTGTGTGTGTGTGTGTGTGTTTTGGAGGGTTGCACCACCATAATATATTGCTGTGAGTCAGGTGCTGTGATGGAACAGTGCTTTCAGAGCTCACGCACTCAATATCCCCTGCCGCCGATAATGCGCAACATACATCACTGGCATTAAATATTCAGAAGCTCAGAACAACCAGGTGAACTTGTGCACCTAACACTCACTCAAGCACACACAGGAAACATCATATACTTCTTTTAAATATGATAAGCAAACAAATTTAAAGTAGGCAGTCAATTACAACAACCACTGTTCACAAGCCAACTGTTAAAGTTTTAAAACATGCAAAATACCCCTCTCTCCACACACACCTATTTTGAGTGTCATTTATTAGCCAGAAACGAGACAACACACAATGAAAAAAGTTAAAGATGTTTTTTTTGGTATAGATATCGTGATATGATCGTGATTGTGCATTAGTCGCATAGAGAAAAGTTATATGTAGCTGGAGTTCCAATATGTAGTATTTGTGAAACCTTTTCAGCTTCTGCCATGACACAAATCTTTAAGCCGCCTCAAGCCAACATAAAAAAGCAATTCCCCAAACTAAATTGAATTCAGTCAATTGTACCATTTGCATGGGTGAATAAAGGGAAGCTAAATCCAAAGCGGTGTACTGTATAGGGTACACAGTTGCAGGGGGAGAGTTTTAGTTTTACAGTCCCTGTCCGTAGTATGATACTTCTCTGTTGTCTCTCCAGCAAGCAGAGAATAGTTGTATAGTATACATTCAATTTGTTTCTTCGGTCTATGGGCTCTTTTTCCCATTAGAGACTTTGCTACTGAGGATCAACTTACTGCTCCAAAAAAAGATCAGAAAGTGAATTACATCATTGCTGAAATGTTCCCTCACCAGAAGAGATCCCATCATCCATTAGCAATATCTTTCCAGGGATATACACTGTTCACAGTCATGCCATAATACTGTACTAGTCGGTTTCCCTCTGTCCTTGATGCCTCTTACCTGGTTATTAATGCACAGAGCAAGGTGTTTCCTCTCCCGAGCCACAGCCTGACTCCCGCTGCGCAGCCTCGCCTCTTCTCCCTGATACATGCTTCTGGAAGGACAGCGCTCAAATTAGGATACACAAACTCCCCAGATATAAAAATACATGTTATAAACCCTCAGTGAACGATACACCTTCACTGTGTGCGGCTGCAGAGTACCGTCATGCAGAATGATATCACTCATCAGTGCATGTCGAATCAGCCGGTACTGGAGCTGCTCGTTAGTCCTAAATAAACATTGTTGCTTTACATGTATGACTAAGAACAGTCGATGGATGTGCCACTAACCTGTACGTGCCGTTCCTCAGCATGACGAGCTCTCCCTCTCTCCGCGGTCAGACAGAGATGAAGTGAACACCTTGAGTCGGGAGCAGCCGGAGAGACACCAGACTTGGAATTTCTCTCAGCCAATGGGACGCTGAGCGTGCGCGCGTTTTCATACAGCGCCCACCGCGTGTGTAGATGGTGTCATTTAACTCGGCAATCGGCTCTAATCACAGCATTAGTTATTCTGCACGCCTGCTCTCTGGAGAAGGGCAATCTCATACTACAGTATATACAGCCTATTATGTGCCAGTCTATTTGCTCATATCCTAGATATGGCTTTATAATGGTTTACATCACACAGGTGTGGGCTGAGACCAGGAGGGAAGCACGAGTTGAACAAACACATATATTTGGTTTCAATCTTTTTAGAACGAAGCACACGTCATCCTTACAGAGCACGGAGGTGAGCTGCAGACCGATGAGGTGCAAGGAGAACAAAGTTAATTTACTCTTAAGTTAAGTGACTAGGCCACCAACTTATCAAACCACTTATTTGAATGGAGGACTTCCAAATCTGTCCAGTTACCAACTACTACAAAAGGATCCTTCTACCAGTGTCCTACAGCCTCGTGTTTCTGCTGGGCTTGAGTTTGAACGGGGCCCTGTTGTGGTGCGTTTGCGGTCGGACGCGCCGCTGGAGCAGCACGGTCATCTACATGACCAACCTCGCGGTGGCGGATCTCCTCTACGTGCTGGCCTTGCCCCCTCTCATCATCAGCAACGCAATGGGCGGCTTGTGGCCCTTCGGCAACATTATCTGTAAAAGCGTCAGGTTTTTCTTCTTCGTCAACCTCCACTGTAGCATGATGTTTCTCACGTGCGTCAGCGTGCACCGTTTCATTGGTGTGTGCTTCCCTATTGCTGGTATGCGCTTCAGGACCAGCAAACTGGCCCTCTTTGCGTCAGGGTCGGTTTGGATCCTGGCGACTGCAGAGATTTTACCGACACTGGTCTTTGCACACACGGGGGTCATCAACAACATGACTGTGTGCTTTGAAATGACCAGCCCCGAGCAATTTAAAGAGTACTTTCCCTATGGGATGTTTTTAGCCATAGTGGGGTTTCTGATCCCATTCCTCGTCGTTATCACCTGTTACTGCTCCATGATGACGGCGCTTTACTGCAGGGCCACGGACAGCATCTCTCACGGCAGGACTGCTCGTATGCGCAACAAGTCTCTTTCCACTCTCTTCGTTGTGTTTCTCATGTTTGTGGTGTGTTTTGTCCCTTATCACATTTCTCGGACCGTTTACTTGTTTGTGAGGGTGTACATGCCCGCGGACTGTCATCTTCTGAACATAGTCATGATCTCCTTTAAGGTGTGGAAGCCTGTGGTCAGCTTCAACTCCTGCGCAAATCCTCTCTTCTACTTTTTGGGCAGTGATCGGCAGCGTAGGAAGCTGCGGGCCTGGCTGTGGGTGAGGAGGACAAGAGTGGTGCCCACCCTGTGTCTGGTGGATGCAGGCAGCACTGCAGGTGCAGGTCCGGAGGGTAGAGAGCATCCTTTAGAAGTCTCAAATATCCACAAGTGACTTTTAACACTAGTCAGAGCGGTAATAACTCTGAAATTCTACCACTGTCTTAACTGTTTAATAATTAATTGTATAATTATTTAAATGTTATGTAGGCTATTTAATAATGTATTTTGCAAACTTCAACAGGTCACACAAGGCACTGACTTGTGGGCATATTTATGTAGCCTACACTAACTTATTGCAACCTAAACCTGAAATAAAAGCAAAAGTAAGAGACGTATATCCTGCAATGGCGGTTCTGATAATAAATGATACTGTGTGGCCAGAGGTGACATTTAACATTTGAGGGAACTGGTGCCCTCTGTCGTTAGCAGAAGGCTTTGCCTCTAGAACAGACCCTAGAACAGCAACCACAGGCAACATATAGCATTAGCTTTATTTTTAAAAAAATGGAGGTTGTAGTGTTTCTATAAAAAGGCACAAGATAAGGTGGAGCAAATAGAAAATAACTGAACAATAAGGTATTTGGTGATACTAATGATAGAACAGATACTTCTGTGGACGATAGGAATACCTTGAAGGCAAAAGGAGCATGAGTATTTTCTGTAAACGGGGACACGTTGTAGGTACCATCTTTCTTAGTGCATACTTGTCTGGAGCCACAGAGCTACAGTGTTGAAGGAGCAGCTGAACGAAGGACATCATTTCAGAACACTCCTGTGGGAAAGTGATGACAGATGGGAAGAGAAGTGGTCTGGGAGCTGAGAGGATGAGAGAAATTAAATGATGGGAAAAAAGAGCACAGTTTATGTGAAATAATAACTTGTTTAATAATAAAGTGAAGCAGTAAAAACCAATTCTCCTGGTCTTCTTTGAAAAAAAAGCATTGCCAGTGTGACGTTTTGAAACTGAATTAGGAAATAATTGGATTCCTGTATGAATTGAGTCAAAGCGTAAGTGTTGTGTCTGTTTGTGCATACCTCTGCACCCAGCCTTGAGAGGTACCGGTTGCGTAAGCCAAAAGCAGACATGGCTGCCATTCCAGCCAGCTCACCCTCTGACACTTTACTGGATCGCCTTTTATTCCTGCAGGAATAATAATGTTGACATTCATCTCCAGCTTGAACTAACAAGCACTATTATTTTTGTATTACAGACAGGATTAATCAGCCACAGTCTGCTGCACAACGATAAAAAAACACCTTATTACCATTGCGGTGCAGTGAACATAAACCTACTGCAGCAAAAAACAATTGTACAATTACAGCAAATTCAAATGCTTTCAAATAGTTGTGTTTAATTACATGCCATGTCTCATTAACAATTGTGATTTGGTTCTACAAAAATACTTATTTTAGTGGCTTTCTGTACAATCTCACTGTCTTTCATTGTACAATGGATCTTGTGTAATTTCTTGTACACAGCTCAATAACAGTTGATACTTTCACACAAACATTTTCAGTTAACAACCACCATAGTGCAAATGAGTGATAGGTGAAGAGAGTGGCATGTTTCTGGTTGTACAGTATGACACTCTGGTCATTATAATGTGCAATCACAACATTTTAACTACATGCTACTGACCGGCTTCTTGCACAGGTTGGGCTCTAGGCTATAGGGTAACTTAACAACAGATTGAAAAACAGAGTTAGACTCAAGTCTAACCATCACTGGTAATCAACAGTGATGTCACAGTGCAAGGGAAGGCCCTATAAAACACTTCTACAAAACTGCAGCAAAGTGAGAAGTCAAACTATGCAAGAAAAAAATAACACAATATTTTTTGGGGGCGTTAAGTTACTTTTAATTATTAGATGACTTATTTGCCCAACTGAGGTAGTGATTGTTTATCCGCCACAGTTTTCGACCCTGATACCAACACAGGGATAAATCTCTTCCCACTTTACTGGAATGATGAGATTTAATCAGAGTGCATTTTGTCTCAACGTTCAGATGAAGCAAGCAAAGATTTGCGGGCAATTGCTTAATACCACTTAGTTTCCTGAACTTGAACATTTTGCAAAATTGTCTAAAAACATGTTTTAAAGGTCACAAGGATAAAAGCAGTTTGTAAAAAGGTCAAATCTGGGGAATTATTATTACATGGGTATATGCACTTGAAAGTGAGCCTCTTTCTTTTAATTGTCTTTCAGATCATTACAGTGATATAATATTTGAGGATCCAACAGAACATCTATCTTTATGAACTTTCCAAACCAGTGAAGAGCAGGTCAATTCATTTAGGAATAAAATAATTAAACATTGAAGATTTAAACAATAAAGAGCTATGCTCTTTTAGACATTATAAACTATAAAGGGTCGATGACGCATATGATTAGAATTAAGTATGAAAGTCCAGAAGGGAGGATTTTGGTTGGCAACTTTTGTGAATGCTGACAACTGATATGTACATAAACAAACTTTTGAGTTGTCTGAAATAAGGCGAGTAACAGGGTCGTTCTGAGAACAAGTTGTAAAAAAAACAACATGTAAAAACATCCACAAAGTTACCATTATATACATTTAAAACAATTGAATGAATATTGAACTCCTATATTGGGTGATCAATTAGCATGTCATAAAATCTAAAAAGATCTATCATATAAAGGCACCAATCCACAGGATAGGAGTCTTGTCTTTTGCTTAAAAGGGTTTGAAAAAACACTATCAAAGCTTGACAATCTTGACTTTTTCCGTAAGTTTGACACACACCCACGCACCCACAAGTCAGTGGAGGATATGACATCAGTGTGAGAGGTCAGAGAGGAACTGTTGAGGCCAAACTAAGAAGTCGCATTGGTCCTCCTGGTAGGGACATAATTAGCTATGTATAAAAGGTTGGTTTTGTTCAGACAGTCAGTTGTGATGGGAAGAGCCACAGCTGACAGCACTGGGCGGAGTCAGTAGTGTAGTCCCGCCCCATGGCAGTTGATTGACAGCTCTGGGGTGGACAGTGCAGTCTGCTGGCTCTGAAGCCCAGGACTATATGTTCCCTTCATCATCATCATCATCATCATCATCATCATCATCATCATCTGGAAAATATCAGTCACAGAACGGACCAGAAAATATTAGTCTGCGTTTCCACAACAAGAAAATATGTAAATAGATTAAACAGATAAATAAATGCATAGATAGAGAGAGAGAAAAAGAGATGGCGGTATAGGCAGACACAGATCTTATCTCTGGGACTTTTCACTGTCAAAACGGTTCCGATGGTGAAGTCAATAAAACTCTATTTTCTATCTTAATTTACTTGCCCTAAATAAAAAAATGTCAATGTGCGTTTAAATAAGTAACACTTAAGTAACAATGAGAACATGTTTTAAGAACTCATTAATTTATAAATTAATGTTCACATTTTCTGAACTTTCTTATAAATACGTTTTGGAAAACTTCATAAAAATGCTTTTGTCAACGCCACGGTCATGACACGCCCTCAAACGTGAATACCGCGGTGTGAGGCTTCCTGTTCCTCTTTACAGCGATTCTTCGGCAGCTGTACATGTGCTTGCTTCTGAACTACTTCAAATCATCGTAAAACAATTAGCATACCACCTGAGTTATTAATTACTGCTTTTTAACTAACAAGTGTTATTTACTTTTCTTGTATTCACTGTTTCGAACGGAACATCAACATTTTAATGCATGCCAACCATTACTGCTGTTAAAGTTAGACTCAGCCCTGTCATGCTCATGTAGTCTATTTTTTTTGCGCAAATGGTGTTGGGCAAAGTTTGCATCAAGTGCTTACCGACACAATTCTGTTAAAAGTGGTTAAGTTAAGAGTATGTATTAAGAATCAACTCCGCAAACTTTCCCCCTGTGCCGCTCTAAGCGTTGGCCGGGCACCGTCATGCGGTCACGGGGCTCAGAGGCTCTGGTGCCGAGCATGTTGTGCGGTAAAATACCTCCGCAAAAACTATTCCCTACTACTTTATAACCCAGTGGTTATGTAAGGGTAAGTCACTAATGCGCCTATTTGATATTAATTCCTTTGTATGTATTTCACCGTTTGTTTTACTGTGAGCAATGAATTATCTTTCTACAATCTTGATGTGTACCCAATTTAAACTCATGGTCTGCAGTTACAGCATCGAGTTGTTATTATACAATATGAAGTGCAAACTATATTTTTCATGCTTATGCAATGCTATAGATGCAAATCCATGTTTGAATCTGCAGGAGAGTTAAAGTTAGCTCTCAGTGGCCAGTGACGGAGGTGCCATTGACTTCAGTTAAGGTGCATTCAGCCGCGTGAAAATGTGTATTGGGCGAAGATGCATTTATAACGTCGGCAAGATGTGTTCAATGTAGTCCAGTAAAATGCAGTCTTTAGCGAGAAATATCAATAAATACCGTTGTATTAAGGAGATGTTTTACTACAATATAAAGTAGATATTAGACGGTATGCAAACGAGATAAAGGAGTGTATATTGAAGTAAATAGGATCCGCTGTGTAGAGAATCATGGAATTTTACTGGTATCTACCAATACCATCCTTAAAAATGTATATAAATACAATACCATTTTAAATGATACTTATGTTTTAACAGTGGCGAACCGTGTCAATCACAACTGGACCTCCTGTAGACACACACACTACCTCCTCCGCCACCGCGCCCCCCCCCCCCCGCCGCCGTTATAATGTCCTTCTTTTCACTGAATTGTCGTCTTGAAAAGGGAACTCACAACAATTCTGCAACAACATCATCTTCACCTGTTGCACTTGCCATTTCAACGTTAAAAACAATAAAACGGCATATGAATTGCTTAGTGGCATTCATCTAGATCCTCTGTCTCGAGCCAGTGAACTACCGGGCCTTCTAGAGTACCCTGAAACCGAAGAAAACTCTGAAAGAATACGCCCATTGGCTACAAATCAATATATGATTGGTTGATCAAACTGTCAGTCCAAACGTACGCTCTCATTCAGTGCAACGGCCAGGGCATTCTATCAAGGATAAAGAATACCTTGTTGAAGGATATTCTAACCAGAGACCCAGAATAAGATCTGATTGGTTGCTTTTTTTTTCTAACACAAAACCACTGAAATGCGTAGTGCATGGTCCGAGAAGGACAAACAAATCAACGTAACACTGTAATATTACAGATCAACAACACAGATACGATTCTCATTTATTCATTTTACATACATTATTACATTTTATTTATATAATTAAATCGATTTGTTGTTTGTTTTATCTGAGTGTTCCAGGGTATTCTCTGAATACCTTGAAGGCCCTGACGGTTCGCCACTGTGTTTTAATTATGTTTGATTCCATTAATTGAATTAAAGATGTTTTAATGAATTCTACTGAAATGATTGTTACATTGTCATCATGTAACTATTTTGTTCTTTTATTTGCCTCACCAGAAAACAGTCACACCTCCTCTTGAAGACATTTTGCCTCCTGCTATCGACTTCAGGTTCACATTAGGTAAGCCCTTGAGTGTTTCAGACTAAAGTTGTTGTTGTTTCAGAGGTTAATTCAAGACGTGTTATGTTTACATTCTAATATAATGAGCATCAGGTAA
The DNA here is from genome assembly GCA_031216635.1 of Dissostichus eleginoides. Classification (NCBI taxonomy): domain Eukaryota; kingdom Metazoa; phylum Chordata; class Actinopteri; order Perciformes; family Nototheniidae; genus Dissostichus; species Dissostichus eleginoides. The sequence continues at coordinate 18,392,543 of CM062268.1, read as the reverse complement.
ACGTACCCATTTCTATTTTTTGAATCACAGATGGGATGGAGATGTAAACTATGCAGCACTAGTGTCACCACTCAGTGATATTTTAAAGGTCACCTATCATGCTATTTTTAAGGCAAAAGCATAGTTCTCAGATATATAAAAATATATAAAAAACATGTCTATGTAGTGTTTTGTTCAAAATACCAAACAGATCACCCATTCTAGCCATGCCTCATATCCCTCTATTTCACTTCCTGTTTCAAAAGTGCTAATTTTGGGTATAAAGCTTTAAAAAAAAAAAAGAAGAAGATAGAGGGGCAGAGCTTATGCCTGCTCATGCGGGAGATTCTACCGGCAGATACTGCCGTGATGAAACACCATATCATGGATTATCAAGGATTATTTCTGAAACAGTATGGAGCTCAAAGGCTTTCTCTCTTGCCGGTTATACCACAAGGTGAGTTCCTTTTTATATCCTGCTTCTTCACACACTTGCTCTCTCCAGTACAGGTTAGCTCTGAGTGTTAGCGATGCTAATGTAAACACCGACCATATTACGTCCAAAATAGTTGGGCATTGTTTCTGATAGTTTTATTTTCTGACGCTGCGTGAGTTCCCTGACATCCCGGGGACACATATTTATGTATAAAAAGACATCAAAAAGTGCATTTTGCATGATAGGTCCCCTTTAAAACATTATCGACTCCATCATGGAACCTTTGGACAGAAACGTGCCTTGCCCTGCATTCATGTAGACTGGCCTGCGCTCTCACTTATCAAGATAAAAGTTGAAATAATCGTCTGTTCTTATTTATTCTAGGACCCATGTGCCACTTTATATAAATCTCTGAGCATGAGGTGGGGTTAAAATAAGTAGTTGGACATTTTATGAACTATATCAATATCATGACTATGTGGTTCATTTTCTTGCAAACCAGCCTTTTTTTTGATGGCTTAAACCCCTTGTAATGCAATTGAATAGCACCTCTGTTACCGTCTGTTAACAGCTAATGTAAACTGTCTCGTTATGATTTCAAGACGGATGTGATTTTTGTTGTTGAGGAAAACACATGGTGTGTCCTGATTTGTACTTAATTTAGTGTTTCATTTGTATATACAGGGAACAGTAGAGGTCGAAGTGCAACAGAGGCTCGTGATGCACAGCATGAAGTTATACGCTGCCCACGAGCCAGATGCAGTTGGAATAACCATCAAGTAATAACCATGTGTCTCCATGTATGTTAATGTGTTGTGCTTTTAAACAAACTTGTTACTGTTTAATAACCATGTGTCTCCATGTATGTTAATGTGTTGTGCTTTTAAACAAACTTGTTACTGTTTTATGAAAACTGTTGAAATAATCAAATTTTAATAATATGTATTAACATGTCCATAAAGTTCCCTTTTTTAAATCTATTTGTTTAATCTGCAATGTTTCAATGCCATCAAATATTTAAAGGGTTGGATTGAAATCAGGAAGAGTTTCTCGTATATAGGTTCCGGCAACTCAATTGTGTTTTATAATTTACTTTATTCTTGTCTTATGTGGTTCTTAGCAGATTGTTAATTGCATTGGTTACACTTAATATCTTGGCTTTTAATTGTAGGCTCAACTCATCTTTTCACATGCAAAAAAAATCACATTAGTGAGTTACCAAACTCCTCTAATTGCTTGGAATCGCTTGACACATCTAAAAAAAAGTTTTAGCGAAGTACCACGTTCTTGAGTAGAGGAAAACTAAAAAAGTGCGTTTCACCAACTCAAAAAATGCAAAAGTTGACTAAACTCTTAAAATTGCTTGGAATCGCTTGACAATTTATTTGTTATTTTGACCAAAGCAACAGTTTTTACAGTGCATGCTACTTGTGAGAACGGAAAGTATAGTTGCGCCAGGAGATCTCGTGTGGTTTGTTTTTATCTATCAAACATCAAGTAGTGCACGAGTGGTGTGCTGTGAAAGGGCGACAGTCAAAAACCATAACCTCAATAAATGTGCCCACTTGGTTATGCTTACTAACACGCATTTGCAACATCATGTTGCAGTCGTCAAAGTCTTGTTTCAATAAGCACTTATACAAAAAGCGCATGAGTGTTTTTCCACCAAACAAGAAGGCAATTAAAGGCTTTAAGCAAAGCATAGTGATACTGCTAACATCGCTTTCATTCTGTTGTTTATTGTTTGTTTTTAATAGGTTAGGAAGAACCATAAATATGCAAACTAAGACAAAACCATGTATGGAATTTTATTTTTTTATTTTGTCTGTGTTAGATATACTCATAGATGAGTCAACATTGACACTGATAACTGACAAATTGTATCCTATTTTCAGAGAGGCCATAAATAGGTTTGCTGTAACAACCAAGAATGGCAACATTTCCATGATAACGTGACTGGTCACATCTTTGAACTCCTGAACCTTGTAAAACTATTGAACCTAGGGGATGTGGATATGCAGTAAAAAAAAAAGAAGCATGATTCTACAACTTTGCATGTGAATCATGTGTTTGGAGTGTAAAATAACGAAGACTTCCATAAAAGCATCACTTGACTGTACAGATCACATTGAAAATCATACATAACCTGTTAAATAATATATTTTTTAGCTAACTGGAAATTCTAACTAGAAGCCAATTAGTACAGTGACTATAGAGTGGTGCAGTGACGAGTCCTAAAAACCGGAAGTGAGTTAGCATTTTACCACTACTGGTTCCCTTGTCTCCGAGTCAATGGGATTTCTCCACGGCACGGATCACGTTTTGTTCTACGACATTAAATACATCAGCAGTGACCCCACTGGTGATTTTTGAAGAGTTTACGTGTCTGAAAAACGATGGTTGTTAACAAGTGGCTGAAAAGGACTACAGCAGTTGTCGAGGACGTTGTACGTCATTACGCCGAACACGTAAACACTCCCGCTGAGTTTGTCTGCCCCTGTTCTGCTTGAAAGCAAGTACCTGCGCTCTTGCAAACTGTTAAAACAAACGCTTCAACTTGTACAATTTTGAATCTGTATTTTTGAATATCGATCTTAAGTTGGCATGACGTTGAAGTCGTGCGACCCTGCTGTACTCGGCTGTAGTTTGTTTTAGCACAACATTAGCATTTTGCTTCTGGCGATTAGATTTATGATTAGAAAATTATAAAAGTAGGGTAGACATGTGGATATTATCCGGCTGAACAAAACGTGCATTTATCAAACAGGTTCGTTTTCAACAGACCTTATTTCGAGCTATTTTCCAAAATCCTATGGAGAAATCCCATTGCTTTTTTGTCGAGGGAACCCATGTGCAGCTTACTTCCGGGTAAATACGTCATCCCTGCACCACTCTATTACATACGTACCAAAATATGCCTCTACCCCTTGATTAAATAAGTAACTTGTTTAGCATTTACTTTTCTGAGATGCTTGTCTAATTGAAGGTAAGACGGCAGAAGCAGTCCAGAAATGTGAAGGGTCAAAACTACTCACTCTGCATCTGAAGTGGCTTCTTTCTGGAGTCTGGCTCTGCCTGCGGCTGACATGTTCAAATCTCCTCCTGGAGCAAGAGAGGGAGACGGTTAAATTAAGAGGTGAGTGGGGAGAGGGGTGTGCTGACGAGTAACAGGGTGAAGTGAGGAGATGTCATAGGATAAATGGAATATGATAGGTATATTTGGTTGAGGAAACTGAGACAGTACAGAGAGGGAGAGAGCAGTGTTCTCTTACCTTTAAGATAATCCACAAAGTACAGCGTCACCACTGCCATCAGTGAAACTGCAGGAAATAAGGGGGGAAATGTGGGAAGTCACTGACAATGTCACTCAAAAGTGTCTAAAAGGAGTCCACACACAAACAGAAAAGAACTGACCGCAGATGCAGACGCAGAAAAACACTTCTAAAAACAGGTATCCTCGGGTGTCTAGGATAGCTCCTGCTGCCATGGCAACGAGAGCCAGTCCCAGGTTCTGGATGGACTGCATACTGAGGGACGAAGGCAGAAGATCAACATCAGTTTGAATTAAAATAACAACAGTTATCAGTCATATTGGTTTGTTTCAACTGTGAAAATGTATGTGATTGGTCATAATATAGCCATTGCAGTTACATACAAGCCATAGGCTGTCCCCAGCTGATGCTCTGGTACCACAAAGGCCACCATGGGCCACAGTGCACAGGCCAGTAAGGAGTAGGAGAGACCCAGGAGGGACTGGAAAATAGAGGACACACAGCTGTGATTACTTGTAATAATACAGGGCTCTCCACAGAGAACCTGGGTATAATATACCGCCTAAAAGAGCTTGTATATTGTATAATAACATGGTATATGACAATATGCACTTTACAACCAGTTCTTGAAATATAGAAGTAGTGCAATAGAAATATCTGTTGATTCAGTTGTCAAGAAAATAGTTTTAAAATTAAATAAAAATACAATCTGTGTTTTAATTTATTTATACGCCAACTTCTATTATTTTTACCACCAAGCTGCAAGTTCACCTCACCATTAAACACATAATTTGTCACAAAGAAAAATCAATCAAGAGTTTGCAACTTTAAGTAGGAACTTGTATCCACACCCACTGTGACTCACATCTCTTAATCTAACAGGCGCAGCGAATGTACGATTACTGACAGTGTCATTCCTTCATACAACTAACCCGACCACTCTTTCTTAATGTAAAAAATCCAATGTTGTTGGGGTACAGGTACAACATTTTGCAAGGGGCCTTACCATGGCGATCCATGGGTTCCAGAAGGTAAAGGCCAGCATCATGTGAGCGGCGAGTGTGGCGATCACGGCAACCATTACCCAAATCACGTTCTTGCCTATCCTATCCACCATGAAGCCTAGAACTGGAGATGCAGGGGCTGAGATGATGTACACAATACTGGGAAAAATAGAGAAGGATATTCATTTTTTATGACTAGAACCAAGGCAAATCCAAATGTAGGCTGCTTAGCAACAGAAATTTGAGTTCAGAAAATATGTGCTAAAGTCAGTATTTATGTGTGTGGTGCCTTTTTTGTAATATGATATTTTTAAAGTATTCTTCATTCCCAGTTTCAGGGAGCTGAACATTTCTCAGATGGAAATGTAAATTGCCCAGCTGTCCGTTAGATCAAAGAAAATACAGGCCAGGAATGAAATGCAAAATAAATCAGAATAAGCAGACTATAGTGGATTGTTTGAAAAGGCCTATTACACCTGATCCGAGTTACCTGTTGACGGCTCTGGCTTCAGCTGGTGAGAAGTTGAATTTTTCAATGAAGAACACCCTGTAAATAAAAAGACAAGATGTTGGGCTCACAGTACGGAGAGCTGCTCGACCTTTATATTGATGTGATGACAAAAGGAGGAGAAATGGAGTTTACTTTTGCAGCAGGTAGGTCTGTGTCTTCTATTCATTGTTTTATGCCCCATTTGCATAACAAGTATTTGCTTTGTAAGCACAAACACTCGGTAGAAAACCCATGTCAGTTGCTAAGTGATTTGAGAGTGCCTTTCAAAGAAGGAAATGTAGATTGTAATATCCTCAATTGGTTTCTTTCACCGCAAACCCATTTGTCAAACCTCTTTCCATTTCTGACTCCCGCTCCATCCATTTGTGGTTCGATGACAACACAGCATTGTGAGGTTGCAGTGTTAAAGCTGTGATCAGGCACTGTCCTGATTTCATAGGGTTTCTTCATTGAATTCATGCCATGCCACTTAAACACAGTCGGCCTACCATATTGAGGTGATTTACATTTGTATTTAACAAAGGACAAGGAATGTTAAAGATTTTTCTTCAAGCATTAAATAAAAAAACTACGGCTCCATCATTTTAGCGTACAATGAGTTAGGAGTTATTATAGTATCTCTCAATTGTGTGTGTAAAAGAAACTGATGAAATACTCACTGTCCCAGTCCAATAAAGGGAAAAATGGCGACATAGTAGCAAACGCAAATGATGAAGATGAGCCACAGGGTTAAGGGGAAGTCTTTCACGTCAGTCAACTTGATCACTTCGCCTAATATGCAAGATTAACACACATGCAACAGTTGGAAAGGCTTGTCTGATCAAGCATACAGTTAGTTCCAAGAGGAAAAATAACACATTCATTGAACTGTTTTTACGAAGAAAGCCACACCACAGCAGAGAAAGTGCTGAAGCCAATGAACTTTCTGGCCAGAACGTCAATGTTACGTAGATAACAGCAAAAACAAAACACTATTTCACTGTCAACACTGACTTTACCCTAGTAAATATTGACAGAGGAGGCCAAAGAGGAAAAACAAAAGATAAAAAAACACAATCTTGGAATAGATTACCTGTTTTGCCTTGTTCCTTGTTGAGGATCTTCTCTGCTCTTTTGTCAAGGAATCCCAACACCAAGGCACAGGTGAGTGAAAACAGGCAGGTCACAGCAGCTGAACATAGACAAATACAATTATAGACATGAATTCATATGGAGGAGTGACAAGAGAAATTAAAGCAATGTAAGTTCAAGTTTTGTTGGCGATTAGATTATCAAGGAATTTAAATTATGGGGAAGGCTGATTGATTATTTTGTCCATGTGAATTAATCTCAAATTGTCAGTGGCAGTGGAGACAGATTATAAAATAAAACACAACTGCAAGGTGTGCAATAGTAAAAGCACTTTAAGTAATGATAAAAAGTGACACTTCTTCTAACTCATGTGACTCATCTGTAACAGCCAGCCAGCAGCACTTTTAGTTCTCTAAACCACTTCTCTCTGTCTCTGCTGTGTGTGTTATCTGAGATCATTAGTTACAGAGAGAGGATCTAGTATCTTTAGCAGAGACAGAGATAAAGCGCTCGTAACAGGACTCTTCATGTTTAACACTTGCCAATTTCAAGCCTTGATCTTGAATGAGAAATGTACGCCTGGCAAAAGTGGAAATTCATGATAGTTACCGATCATGAGTGAAAAGCCTAGTGCGGTGTGTCCAGGAGCACCAACGAGGGCGACGACTCTGCTGTACACCCAGCCCATGATGTTCATGTTTACTGTGCTGCCCTTAAGACGAGTAGAGAGGAACATGAATGGACTATAGAAGTACATTTACTATCAAAAACATGGATTTCTATAAAGTGGGTTCAGTGACCTTGGCTACAGTCAAAACAAATATGTATATGTTATTTGAAAACAATTATCACGTTGTGTTCCCTTACCACGCGTGCCATGCTGAGCTGAAGGCCAAACACTAGATTCAGCTCCTTTCCTTTGAACCAGTTCACTGCATAGGTGTTCTGGGCCACAGCCAGGGACTCTCCTCCAATACTGCCCAGGAAATAAAACAGAGAGGTGGAGCGTGTAAGCCGAATGATAGTACATGGCTGATCCTACAAGCTGATCCTAATATTTGTTTTCAGTGTTGAAGGGCTGTAATATTGGATATGTGGATATCTGGCTGCGGAAAAGTCGCACTGGACACTGGTATATAAAGATATTGCAAAATAATTTGCCCACCCAAATACAAAACGTCCAGCTTCCATGAGCCAGAAGCGATTCAGCAAAGCTCCAGTAGCAAATATTACCTGCAAAGTTGAAAAGTTAAAAAACAACATAAGAAATTAATATCTGTTGTTTCATATTTAGATATATCATTTTTTTTTTAAAAACACATCATTTTAGGAACATATATTCTGTATTTCATAGAATAACTATTACATTTAGATAGTAAAGTAAACTTACCTGTCCAACACAGACAAATAGGGAAAAGATTATGGTTCCCAGCCTGTAAAAAAGCAACAAAAAAAGATTGAAAAGCAAAAAGGCTACGCAACTCTTTCACTTTCACTTTTGGTGACATACTGGACTTATAAATAGTACAATGATATAAGGTGTCAGTCTTTGTACCTGATGCCAAAAACCCTATCGAGCAGGAACCCCCCGAAGAAGCAGAGAACCACATTGGGCCAGGAGTACCAGGCATACAGCTGCATGAACTTCGCAGTGTTCAGATCCAGATCCTAGCACAGTCAGGAAGGTTAAATCAGATTATTGTCCTCATATCAACTGTTTTGGTTTACACATTAAAGTCTAGGTGTAAATACAGGTGTGTGGACAAATAAAACAATCTAATGTCAGCATTCAGGAGTACGATTAATGTTCATAAATGTTCCATTAAGGATATAACATGGTGTAAAACTCTGAGGGTGAATTACCTGGATGACTTGAGTTTGAAGTGCAGCTGGGTTATCATAACAGAAGTAGCTTCCTGGAACGAATTAAATACATTAACTTACTGTACACACAATGACACCGCATTTAATGAACGTCAGATGAGCAACAAAACAAAGCTTTATTTTTCCTGAATGTTGCTCATTAAACTCGGTCACAAAGTAACAATTACGGGTGTTTAGGGAAGTGGGGCTTTTGAATGCTCACCAAATCCCAAGAAGCACATGAATACCAGGACCACCACTCGGTGCAGGAGGTGTCCGGGGTCGCAGATGGCCGGCAGGGGTCTGCCCGGTGCCCCGGCCGCCTGTCTGCCCTCGGCCTCATCTCCCAGCAGGCTCTGCCGCTCCTCATAATCCGCCATGTTAGTTTGTTTGGGATTTGCTGAGGGAAAAATTGACGGCAGCAAGGAGGATGTAAATCGATCACATGACCTGGCACGAATGTCACGTGGCATTAGCCTTGAAGCCGCTTGTAGCTTGTAGAGCTAACCACACGCGCGTGCCTGCCGAGAAACTCAAGCACCTCGCGGGAGCGCGCAGGGAGAGACTTGTTTAGATGTCAACACAAACTGTTTAAAGCGTCAGCGGCAGTGATGACCCTATGCGGTTAGTAGTATATATGCCAATCACATAAAAGGGTTTAAATGCATTACTGTACACATAGGAATACGCAATAGGACTGTATCCACATAAATAACAGAGTTTAAAGATACCTTGAGAAAGCATAACATGCACTTTATCTCCTAATTTTGAGAAAAGTTTTACATTAAAAGGCTAATTGTGTTAGTTTATTTGTTTTATGTTTAATCTTGAAACAAACTTTTTTAACTATTCTTTTGAGACATAAAGAAACAGGCCTTTATTAGAGGCAGACATCAAATTGTAGGCTACTGACCTTAGACTTACACTAACCTTTAGCCTATTTCACTACCATATTTTAAAGCTAGATGATGATTATGATGATTTTTAAGCATATAATGCTTCACCGAACACAGGAGGGGGCTTGGCTGTCTACAAATAAAGACGGCTAATTTAATTCTCCCCAAATATATTGAGGCTGAACCTGAACTTTCAGCTTGGGGGCCCCCTAGTGGCCGCGGGGGCTCTATGCATCTGCATAGTCCGCCTATAATAATAATAATAATAATAATACATGAGACTTGTATAGCGCTTTTCAGGAAACTCAAAGACGCTTAAGGAAGAAACGGCCCTGCCACCAACAACCAACAACCAACAGACAAGTAGCTAGCCTTTTCCCCTTCTTTGTTGCACTGTTTGGGCAATGCAGTTTTGAGGCTGTGTCTGGCAGTTTTTGGGAAATGATTTTGTCCTTAAGTGGCCAAAATTGATTATTGCATATTTGAAGGAAGACCTCAGAAAGGCTTATCTCTCTTCTTTGCCTTTACACATTTCAAAGTTAAGGTCACCTTTGTTTTTGCATGTTGTTGAGTTCTAGCTCTGTTTTAAAGTGGGGTTAAATGTACATTTGTGTACCCATTGGCCATAATCTTTTAAAAAGTACTTCTCTAATTTTTACTTTAGTGTTTGTTTGGGAACAGTGAGGTAAGCCTGCACATTTATTTCATTTTACTCAGTTGGAATTCGAACAATTGAACAATGTGTCAAAATGACTTTTTTGACCTAAATCCTAAACCTAAGCTTTGATACTGTAAGTTGAATATAAACCATTTATCATGGAATTCTTGACAAGAACCAGTTTATAAGCTTCTGATGATTGGCATCACTGACATAAAGACTTGACAGGTTGCTCTGACAGCAAGCTGTAACACATTGTTGCATTAAGAAACTGCAAGCCCCCACAACGACCTACCTCCTATTTATCTGGTTCTCTTCTGTCTACAACGTGTGCCTCTGCTCCAGGCAACATTATCTGCAGGGTTTATTTAATTTCCATGAATTTCATTTAGAAATTCTCATAATTCACTACTGCAGGGTCATCTGTCAGAGGATTTAATCTGAGGGTGACAAACAGTCTTTTTCCTGGCTGCAGTATAGCTCCTACCGCTTTGTAGCTCATCAATTTCCTGCCCAAATATCAGCTTCTGTCAAAGCCGACAGAAGGTGGGAATGGAGGAGGATCATATTTCATTAATACATTAATCAGACCCACATGCAGACACAATTGTAAATCAGGTGCAAGGTTTCATTAATCCTGCAGACTAGTCTGTGAATGTCCTGAAACCCATCTTTAGGGTGTTGCATTGCTGGAAAAAATCAATTTATTCCAGTTCTATTTACTCTTTGCTCCTCTTGCTCAGTGCAAAATTAAATGGAGCAGTGCGTGCAGAGTTTTTACAGATCAATATCAGTTAGTTTTTACAGATTAATATCGGTTAGTAGTTTCGGTTGTCCACACTAATAAAAAGTGCCTCATATTTTGATCATCACCCATGGGAAATAAAAAAGACAAGTAATCATAATTATCTCAGGGTAAGCCACAAATAAACCACATCTAAACAAAAATCAATAAGCATTCCTTTAATTTTTGATGTGATGGTAATTTATATACAAGCAAGTGTTGTGAACTATGATGAACATCTGTGTCAGCGCCCCTTGGGTAGAGGAACTAAGTTTAGATGCTTTTATCATTTTATGTTATTTGCTGCCTTTGTTGTGCAGCCACCTTTGTTTGCTGTGTATGAAGTGATCACTTTCCTAGTTCTTTGTCCTAGATTTAATTAGAACTGTAAATTCACCAGGTTTTAAACACCTAATCTTGAACCCCGTTAGTATAAACACCCCATGCAATTTTTCTTTATACAAAAATATTAATTTTATTATGTTATTATTCATATTGCACAGAAGTTATAGCTGTAAGCAGTGTCTATTGCAGTCCTTATTTTGTTATCATTTGGTCACTGTTTACATAGTGTGTGTCATTGGAGAATATGTGCTGTCAAGATGATTAGCCTTTCGCCAAAATGTCCGTGAAGGGAAAGTGCAGTTTACATGAGATAAGGGTACAGAAGGAAGTAGAAAATTGCAGTGAACGCAATTTAGGAAATGTTTGGTATGACTTAGCAAACATGAGGAAGAAGTGCTTGGTTAGTACTGTATCAATGATAGCCTTGTTGGTGAGAACATTTCACCCGTCAGACCTCGTTTACCCTTTCCTGTTACAAAGCATTGAATATTCAACAGATTGTGATCACCTTGCATTCATTTAAAAAATGTTTGACAACTGTTGTCATCAAGATAAAATGCTATTTACATGTTGAAAAGCAATTCACACAGGGATCTCATCATTATTAATTTCCCATTGTACATTGTCCAGCCTGTTACTGTGGGACCCCATTATATGACAGTCTGTTACTTGGGGCCATTTGTGACATCTCCAGTTGACTTGATGTTGCCGTTGGTGACTCCATGGCACCTTTGTTGAACGGCCAACGGCAGAGTGCGGCTGTCAGTCTTCTCCGAAACACTTTACACAGGAACACATAGATAAGCGGGTCTAAACACACATTGGTAGCCGACAGCCACAGGGTGGTTTCCTTTGCAATGTAGAAAGCATTCTGTGCCTTGCAATGACTCGCCATGCTGCCCGTTTGGGTGAGAGTGTAGGGGACACGGGTAAAGTGAAAGGGGGCAAAGCAGATGAAGAAAACCCCCACCACCACATACACCTTTGCCTTGGTTCTGCGACTGGCTGCTTGAGATCTGCTCTTTGAGGCTTTGTATGACTCATAAACCTTCTTGCTGATGAACGTGTAGCAAACCACCATCAATGCCAGCGTGCCCCAAAAAACCACCTGGAAGCAAACATAGACAAAACATTAACCGCAGCAAAAGCACTTCTCACAGCTTTTCTCACGACTCATTTTGATGAACTGTATATCATAATAATAATAATAATATATATAATGTCAGCATACCAATTATGTAGTAAATAGTGCACTAAATTAAAATGTTATTATATAACAGCTGATTTGTTAAAGTTATAGTTCGACATTTGTGAAAAAAGGCTTATTTGCAACATTGGTGGAAGTTAGATGAGAAAAAGATGAAGCTGCTTCTAGCTTAGGTTAGCACAGGGGTCTGCAACCTTTTTGACCAAAAGAGCCATTTTGCCCCCTTTTCCACCAATTGTTTTTGTCTGGAGCTGCAAAACATATTTGATAGCTTGATAGCTCATAAAGTTTTATATATTGTTACATCATAGACAAAAACTACAGTGTTTTTGCATTTATTATTTATTACATTATAGAAAACTGTTTAGGCCTACCTCTAATAATAAACAAAGAACTCTTATAAGGAGAATAAAAAAAAATACACAGGCCTACTAATACATCAACACAGCACTTGGGAAGTCCTCTGCACATTTGAAGAAAATTAATATAATTAAAATGGGCCCACTTTGAAATAAATAAAACATATAGCTGCACCCTAAAAAGAGTTAACTGATTGAATTATGACTGAAGATCGTCAGCTGTCTTCCTCTTCCGTGTTTTTCCTCCAATACGTAAAGGCTGCAGCACCTTTGACAACTTCTCTCCACATATCAAATATACCGGTAAGCCAGCATCGTTTGCTGTGAAAGCATATAACTCTAACCACCAGAATTAAAACCTCTGTGTTCCTCCGATACTTTTATTTTCTTTGATTTATCAATAGTTCGCTCATCGAGCCGGGGGTCAGGTTATTCGCCTGCAAGAAAAGGCGCTGGTGCGGGACCGTAGCAGGATGTGACGCATATTTTAGTTGACCTAATTAATACCGTTTTTTTTTTTATGTGTCACAGTATCACCTCAAAATACAAGATACGAAACATTTTCAACCGTGCAACAAAATATAAATAGTCCTAGAAATATTTTTATTTTATTTCCTTCTTATTTTTGTCTAAGCTCAAGGCGGCTCGAGAGCCGCAGGTTGCCGACCCCTGGGTTAGCACAACGGTTAAAAACAGCTAGCTTGCCTCTGTCCAATAAGAACATCTAGATACCTATACCTCTAAATCGCACTTAACATCTTGACATCTATACAAAAATCATACTTTAAAAAAGTGTAGTAGTATTCCTCTACTTTATAGCTACCTGACAGAAGTAGTTGAATCCTGCATGCCAGAGCATACCAGCCTTGCTCTTCATAGAGGTGCACTTCAGTCTGCCTCTAGGGCCGCGTGGAGGCTGGTCACTTAGAATAACGTTGGGTAATGCTAACGCTAGCATGACCACCCAGACAGCTGCACTCAGCAGCTGACCAACACGAACCCGCTGCAGGGAACACTTCCCAAATGGCCTGACTATCTTCAGGTAGCGGTCCAGGCTGATGAGGCCTAGCAAGAGGATGCTGATGTACATGGTGATGTAGAAGAGAACTGCAGAGTATCGGCAGTGGAAGGCGCGTAGATATAAGGAACCCACACCAGCATCACTTAAGACTCTCAGAGGGATGGTCAGGGTCATCAGCAAGTCAGCCACGACCTGGTAATGAAGGAGGGTTATGTTTTTTGTTTTTTTGAACGGCGTAGACAAACTATATTAAGCAAAAGCCTTTTGAGTCTTACCACATTTTTTAGAAAGACCACAAATGTTGAGGTGCTGGGGATGCTGAAGAATATCCATGCAGCCAGGGAATTCAGTATCAGGGCAACTATAAATAAGATGCTGTAGAGACAGGGGAACACCACAGCTGTCACACTGGTATCCCGAACACACTTCATAGAAGTGTTTGACAGGGTGATGTTCATCTTCAGAATTTCGCTACACCTTCTGAGAGCAGAGGAGAGAAGTTAAAACGAAAGTAAGATTGTTACATTGTAAAATACTCAATTGAGTCACATAAAGACTTTTTTAAAAGAGGAACAGTGTAATGTTTTTTTTTCAGTAAATACAAACATGCCATTTCCTCTTAGAGCTTGTCCTAGAAAGAACTGTAGCTGAATTACCTTTTATGATAAATGTTTCTCTTTCTTTTATATCTTTTAGGGCTTAACTCTGAAAATGTAGTTATTTTTATCTTAATTCACCAAGTGAAGTTCAATCTGACCCTTTCAGGAACAAAGAAATACTTTTTTTTCAGATATAAACTAAACCCAGGGTCACTGCTGTATTAAAACAAAAATATTTAGAATAGGGGTTACCAAGTAGAGCTAATAGTTCTGTCAGTTCCTACTAGTAATAATGCAAACTAAAATGAACAGTAGGAGTGCAGATACACCAAATATACAGTGATTTAGGCATCAGACCTTTGCATTTTTTCATTCTGCATTGTTTTCCGACTGACAGTATATTTGCGAAACCCTTAACTGTATAGAATTACACTAAATACTATGGCAACCAAGATATACTCTAAACATGTAAGTGTAAATGCTAATGTTAATAAGCTCTGTTACAACAATTATATATATCCTTCTATCTAGGAGAGGAACTTGTAAAGTCAATAATTGAGTCTTACCTTCTTACTGTGTCAATGAAGCAATGAAAAACTGCAGTGCTTAAAAAAGGAACAAGTGAAATATCCTATTCCCCTTTCCTCTTCTTACCTACAGGAAGGAATTGTAACAAAAGAAAACCCCAAATTGCTGAATGAAATTCTAAAATATTTAATCTATTAAGAAATAGTACTTCTGACCTAAAGAAGTTTAAGCTGCTCTGCTTCCTCAGTATTTCTCTCTCGCTGTCTTTAAGTGTGTGTGTGTGTGTGTGTGTGTGTGTGTGTGTGTGTGTGTGTGTGTGTGTGTGTGTGTGTGTGTGTGTGTGTGTGTGTGTGTGTGTGTGTGTGTGTGTGTGTGTGTGTGTGTGTGTGTGTGTGAGTGTGTGAGTGTGAGTGATGCTCTTACAATGGGTGGTCTCTGGAGTTACTGTGTGGCTGTCTTGTCACAATCCCAAGGAGTTTGCCAGTCTCCCTCCGGGTGAAAGACCCTTTCCTTCCTTGCTTCCTTGCTTCCTGTTCCAATTGTCTGCTGAGAGGCTTGTTCTGCTCCGTGCCAGTCCCCCTGCCTCCGCTAGCTTGCGTCAGGCTGGCTATTGACAGGCAAACACCAAAGCCATGGACTCATTTCTCGACACACATCTAGAGACCTCCTGCACCACACTGCCCCTCCTCCATCCTGCAGCTTATTTAACAAACCTTTATATGTCTTCTCTTATTGTGACACTTTCTAACCACAGAGACATAAGCAAAACAAGAGACATGAATATTGCGCTGCTGACTTCTCATAAAATTGTGGTAGCATGGTTTCCTTAAACTCATTTACAATAAATGCAAGCTATACCAAGGCAGAAGGGGAAACACATTTACAAATAGTTTTTTTTTGTATGTACTTGTGTAATTGTATAGTTTTTATTTCATTTACTACTAAGACCACAATTTCATACATCTGTAAGCCTGTTTTTGAGATAGCATATATCTGCTTTCTACGATTCCCTTTAGTGCTGTCTTTATAAAAATAGTGCGTTTTGAGAACACAACATGATTTCCTGTGAGATTATGCTCAGATCTCTGCCAGAAATAATGTCAGAGGGGATAGCATTTGCTGAGAAGTCACACACATTTTCTTTACTGTAGTTCCTCAAGTGAACTCACAATTTACTTGCTGTAATACATAATCAAAATGATCAGGTCACATCATCTTTTAGTAAAAATCACAAAGAAAGAATTTCCATATTACCACATTTCCCTGCAGCCTGGTTTCTGTTGCAGAATTTAAAACTCAGCAAACCCTGTAGGGTCTGTTCAGTGGTTGAAAAAGTTAGCTCAACTGAAATAATTGTATTTAATGGGAAAAGTGTTGGTTATAGTACTGAGCAGAATCGCACCTCAGTGTAATGTTTATTTAGGAATGATTACAACAACTCTTAAGATTTACAGCATGCTTTATTATTCACTTAACTTTTTTTTTTTTTGCAGCTTAATATACATAAATAAAACAAATGTATTCTTTGCAAGAACCTTTTCATGTTGCGCTTATTAACATGCTGCCAAGCAAGCCGGCCAATGGACACATTGCACATCTGAAGAAACGTATAAAAGACATGACCTATTTTTACTGTCACCACAAACATTTTAGGTCTTCAGTTTGAGATGCAAATGTGAACTTTTTTTTCTTCTAACTTGCTTTGCATGGAATCCTCATTTACAGTCTCTCTTTTAAAACTCTATTCACCTCATGGTTTAAACCTTCCAGACACAATATAAAACTGTGACATAAAAAAACATCATAATAACAACACCCTATTGTTTCATACTGTTTATCTCATCCAACCTTATTGTATTTCCTGTAAATGTTTTTCTAGCCATTTAGAGCAGCACACTGACAAGACACAAAACCTCACACCACAACGTCAACACTAAACTAAATGCACAACATTGTACTGTATGTGTGAAACAATATCTTGACCTTTCTGAGCCCAGATCTTAAAAAAGCATGTTCATGACCTTTGTGGTGTAATGCCTTTAGCTTTGTCTGCTGAGGCTTTGAATGAGATGGACACATTTTTTATCATAGAAACCAGTTTCTCCTTGAACTCCCGACACAGAAAGACATAGAGAATTGGGACCACGCATATGTTTGTGCTGGCAAGCCAGAGGCTGATTTCCTTGGTAAACCTACTGCTTAAAATATTGCAGACGGTAAAAGAAGAATAGTTAACCTTTTGGAAAGTGTAAGGGATCCTTACAATATGGTATGGTCCAAATGACACAAAAAACACCACAACAACTAGAAATACACGGAGTTTGATCTTCTTCTGTCCCTGGTTGTTGCTGCTGCCAGAGTTCCGAAAAGACTGGATTACCTTGTTTGCAATGGAGATGTAGCAAACAGCAAGGACCACACTGACAATCCAGAAGAAAGCATTCTGGAAGATCACAATCACTTCATGGATTCGAAGTCCAACCGGTTCCTTCAGTATCCTACAAGAGCTGATCTCTGTCATATTGGTCACCAATTTACTAAAAAATATATTTGGTAAAGCTGTGCATCCAAAAACTGTTACCCAAATTAAGCCTGATACAACTTTGCCGAAGATCAGATTCTGACTAAACAACTTGCTGTTAGGTGTCATGATCTTGAAGAAACGGTCCAGACTGATACAACCCAGAAAAGCGACACAGACGTACAGTGCACTGTAGAAAACAGCACTGAGATAACATGAGAGAATGAATAATGTTTTCGGCACATCCCGCAAGTCTCGTGCAGCTTTGATTGGCGTGATTAAGGTCATAATAATGTCAGCAGCCACCAGATTCTTCAGATACACCAAAAAGTTAGAGGTGGACTTGAGGTGCAGAGACACCCAGGCTGCCACACCATTCAGCAACAAAGCTAAGGGGAACATCAAAAAGTAAAGCGCTGTGACCACATTTTGGTTGTTAGGAAAGCTTTCACACTCCGACACATTGTGAGTTTTTTGATTCCATGTCATCTCTGCACCTGAGGAGAATGGAAAAGTTTAAAATACATTTTAGTAGCGGGTATTTAATATCATCTTCATGTAGGCTATGCATCATGCATTTTAAACACACTGTCCATCTGAATAAGTGCAAAATAATTTAAACCATTGATAATTTTTGTAATTTAATTAGTGTCACAGAGAAATCATTTAACAGCAAATCATTTATCTGAGTTAGCTTGTTATTCTGTTTTCCATTTCTCAATTTCTCCACTCACTCTGCTGCTTACTGTCGAAGGGAGGATCCACTAGCACTTATCCAAGTCAGAGCTGCAGGCTAAGCAAAGAAAAGGGTGGTGTTTACTACATGGTTGTGTAAATACATTTGTTTTCAACCAATCCTTTTATCACAAACTTTTTTAATTTTTAATTTATTTAACTTATACAGTATATACCTTTTCCCTAATATTTTAACACTCAATCAAAATCTAATTAAAAAAAAGTATAAATAACAGAGACATTCTGAAAACACATTCTCAAGTAAGGCTTTAATGTTATTTTAGACTTTAAAATCAGGTTAAGAAGTAACAATAATATTTGTCACTTGTCCAAATACTATGCTCTACTTGTATCATAGTATGTTGTAATGCCTTTAGCTTTGTCTGCTGAGGCTTTGAATGAGATGGACACATTTTTTATCATAGAAACCAGTTTCTCCTTGAACTCCCGACACAGAAAGACATAGAGAATTGGGACCACGCATATGTTTGTGCTGGCAAGCCAGAGGCTGATTTCCTTGGTAAACCTACTGCTTAAAATATTGCAGACGGTAAAAGAAGAATAGTTAACTTGTTGGAAAGTGTAAGGGATCCTTACAATATGGTATTGTCCAAATGATCATGGTATGGTCTAATTAAAAAAAAAGTATAAATAACAGAGACATTCTGAAAACAAATTCTCAAGTAAGGCTTTAATGTTATTTTAGACTTTAAAATCAGGTGAAGAAGTAACAATAATATTTGTCACTTGTCCAAATACTATGCTCTACTTGTATCATAGTATGTTGTAATTCCGGTTTTTCTTTAATTAAGATATGTACAAATATTTGTCTTAGATTCAGCTATCATTAATACTACATTTTGAAAAAATTATACAAATAACATATATTCTGATATTCAGTACTTACAGTTGAAGACTTGAGTCACTCTAGTCAAACACAAGCTGCAAGATGGACCTGACAATGTAAACTGACATAGTAGGTGTTAAGGAACTTAAGGATTTTCCTAGAAAACATATCAACGATTCAGCTGTGGTAAGACTGGCAATGTATCAGGACTTATGCAAAAATAGGGAAAACTCCCTTAGACAAAAGCATACATCATATGGCAGACAGCCTGCAGAGGAAACACCATGAGAGATTGGATGAATGGAAGGTTTTGATTCAGGCCACCCCTGCTCCCTTTGTTATGCACATGTATTTAGGCGTCACCATTTCTAAATGAAGCTATAAGCATTTAATGTGTTTACAGAACATTTGACCTAACCTCTAACATAATGTGTATACATCCTCATTTGCACAGCAAATGTTCCTGTCCTAAGCTCTGAGCATCATTTAGAAAGCAAAATACACAACATTTGTTTCCACACTCACCATCATTGTGTTGTTTGTAAGCAGTAAAGCATGTCAACTTTACCTCTGAGAGATGTTGATGATTTGTTGATCCTCATGTGTTTTTTAATACTTGTTTTCTTGGATGTTTGTTCCTGCAAACATTATAGAACTGATTCTGCAGGAAGTGGCATCATTTGACCAAATGTCTCACACATAGTCCCATAGGATACACAGGAGCTTGTTGTTAAACAAAGAAGATGCAATAGCTTCCAAGAAGATGTATGTAGGAGGCTGGGTTTCAATTTCATTTCAATCTAATGAATTAAAAATATGTGGTATGGGAAAGTAATCGCAAATATTATTGGACTCTAGAATACTGAGGTGACCAACAAAGTGGGCGCATTGGTATTACATTTTAACTTTCATTTCTCGGCACTTGATACTATAAAACAACAATCAACATTGACACATATTATATTACTTAGAAAGCAATTTATTGAGACCACAAAAAACAGAATACCGGAAATTCCTGGCAATTGGGCAAAGCTCTTTTGTGGGAAGCTATTAAAGTTGGATTAACAAGATTTAAAGAGAATATTTTGATGTAACCATTCATTTAAAGACTTGAAATAGGTCGGAACTTTGTAAGATGCCATTGATGTTCTTGCAGCAGAAAGAAATACACTTAGTTCAGCTGAATCACACTGTTCATTTTAATTCTGTAACGCTTTGGTAATATATCTTTACTGAAATAATTGGCTTATAGTAACACTATATCAAAGTGACCTTTTCACAAGAAAATTACATCTTTAAATAAACATGTATTGATTGATATACAGGTCCAACAATAACAACTGAATATGGGAATACAAAAGTGGGTAGAAAGATTAAATATACTTACATTTAAAAAAGAACGCACAACTCTGAGACTTGACATATGTGTGTGTTACAATGGTTAAACTCAGTACATTTAGAAAAAGAAAGAATACATTTGCCTAGCGCTTTTATTATAGGTTGTATCTCACTGCTTTCTACCATGTTTCTCTCTCCTAATAGACCTTTAGTCTTAACATATGCTAATCCCTATCCGGCCACTAGAGGGCAGTACAACATACCGATCAATGCTGAAAGACTGCAACAGCCTAATGTGTGACTAAAAACATCATATTTATCTCTAATTTATTTATGACTAATCATTATTCTTTCGATTTGGAATCATCTGCATTTTTACCTGAATATAACCCTACACAGATTCCTCGAGCTTTCATCAGTTCAAACAGCTTCTCTCTGTACTCCCTGCACAGGCAGATGTACAGAAGAGGGTCCAGGCAGGAATTAGTAGCAGAGACCCACAGGAACAATTTATGGATAATCGTCACCCACATTTTAACACAGTCATCAATTTCTTCATCCATTGTTACCGGAACACGCAAAACGTGAAGAGGCACAAAACACACGAAAAACACAAGAAGGATCAGGAAGACTCTCAGCTTGGTCTTCGTCTTTCCGTGGCTGTTGTTGCTCCCAGAGTTTCTGAAGGACTGCAGGACTTTCAGGGTGATGCAGATGTAGCAAAACACAATCACTATGCTGACAAGCCAAAAGAGACTCTCCATAGATAGAACCACAAATGTGTTGAGAGTCACTCCAGCCGGACTCTTTAGGGAATCACAGAAATCTCCTGTTGTATTAACAGGATTCTGGTCTGTTAGAATGATAGTTGGGACGGCTGTACAACCAAATATCACAACCCAAACCAAGGTGGACATGACAAAACTGAAGATCACATTTTGTCCCAGGAACTTGCCGCATGGTCTAACAATTTTGAAGAAGCGGTCAAGGCTGATAAGACCCATTAAAGCAATACTTGTGTACAAACAGCAGTAGAAAATGACATTAGAGTAGCGGCAAGCAAAAGCCCTTAACTGAATTGATGCTCCAGGTAGCATGCTAGCTGCCATTGGCGGGAGCGTCAGGGTCATCAGCAGGTCAGCAGCTACCAGGTTTTTCAGATACACTATGAAAGTGGATGTGGACCGGAGGTGCAAAGACACCCATGCTGCTACCCCATTCAGCAATAGTGCAATAGGGAACATGAAGAAGTAAAGGTAGGAGACAGCCATATCTACTGTCACAGGGCTGATAGATGCACAACCAGAGGAGAAGGCTGCTGTGTTGTTGGACACCATCATACCATCTGGAATCAAAGAATCAAACAGACATCATAGAAAAACTTAATTAAAATTAGTTTGAACTTTTTGACAACTGTGATCGGACATTAAAATGGAAAATTCTCAACAGGTTCTGTAAGCAAGACCTACATCCAGATATGTTGCTTTTGGAAGTGAAATGAGCAGCTTTTATCAATTGCTAGAAGGGTTTATTGGTATTGATTTAGTGGTGTGAGTAAGATATATAGGGGGTTCAAAGCAAATGTGTCTCTGAGGTGAAGACCAGAGTGCTGTGTTATGTTTCTCCCTGCCCATGATTTGTTTAAGACTTAGAATAACTACTGTTTTAAATGTATGGTTGAACCTGATTTGCATTTGTCATTATGGTTTAAAAGACATTTGCTACTATGAATTGATTTTGAATGCTTAACCAGTGCATTTGAATGCATCCTGGACACTGAACCTGACACTTACACTCTTTGCACTGACTGACGGAAGTTGTTGGATCTGTTTTCAACATACTAAGTAAAGTGAAAAAAAAAACATAAAAACATATTATAGTTGTTTTATCACATGTGAATACAACACGGAAATGCCTTTTAGAGCCTGGTTAGCAAAGCCCCCCTTTCACAATAGATATGTGTTTACCTTGTAAAAGGTTTGATTTAGGTTTTATTAATTAGAGTTTTACCTGGATTTACCTTTTCAGTATATTGACAGTATGGGATAGCTGCATTTTCCCAAACATCATTACAGAAATGTAAGAACATAGATACAAATATGGTTAAGTTATATACAGTATATATATATATATATATATATATATATAATTTTAGACCATAGTCCACACACAGTATTTATGCTTAAGACAATGTCACTTTGAGAGATTTTACTGGTCAAGGCCAACTTAAGTTGTTCAGAATGGATACAGTTAACTATATCATATTAAAGCGATCATTATTCCCAGGCTATTACATTTCTAAATCATATAGGCTTTTTAAACAGTTAGAAAGTTTGACTTATATGGAATATTCCATCAATCAAAAGTTTTCCCTAAAAAAGTGAAACAATACATTCTATGAAGTGACTCACCAGTATTGGTTAGCTCCTTCACTCCACAGTGTAGCCTGCTAGATTAACACATTTACAAAACACATCACAGTGTCATCCACTTCACCACACAGATGCAAATCTATGAGTTGCTGTGGTCGGGCAGGGAGTTGCTGATGGGGGAAAGAGGATTCAAATAAAATAGATTTTGGTAAGCCATGTGTTATCAGGCTTCACTGCTTGAACATCTGTCCCAAGTCACTCTACTCCAATGTGCTGTAGCTTGTAATCATTCTTTTGCTTTGCTTGTTTCATATTTACTTGATTGATAAACTTCACTATAGCACATTCAAATGTTTATTGGTCAATTTATGAAATCCAATACTTATTGGATTGGATTTCAGGATTGATCTTTTCTGCACAAACAAAATATTTTAAGTGAGTGTGACAAGTGATGTGACAGTGCTTACAGCTCGTCTAGTGTATTTTTTCTATGTAAACTGTACTTTCCCAGAGGGAAGAAAATGTGCATGATATCACACAACAGGCACAGCATAAACCACATTGCCACTACAGTATATCCACATTTCCTCTTTTTTGTTTCTATATTCATTTCTTTAAAACCGCTAAGCTCCAATGGTTTGGCAAGTGGTTGTAACATAAGGCAATATGTATTCTTTTTATACTTACATACAGAAATAAATCTAATGTATGCACACATAGCAACTATCTACTGTATATGATGCTTACACTAAACAGCAATACCTTCATGCAGCATGCAAAAGTAACAGATCAGATCATTTAAAAGACTTTACTTGTTTACTTGTTTATTTATTTAAAGGACAGTGCACATTAATCCACATTGCTGTAAATGAGCCAGTATTAGCCAGCAGGCTAATTTTCAACTGTTGTCCTTGGCAAGATGTTAAATAACCACAACAAGACTAGAGAAATAAAAACATAATTAAATACTAGAATACAGAATAGAATACAACGGACAACAGCAGTACAACAATAAATAGGAACAGCATTACAACAATAAATAGGAACAGACAAACATGCAAACAGATGAAATACTATCATACTATGATACAGTTAAAAGTGTTCACATTTTTGATTGGTTAAAAGCCAGTTCTTATGATAGTGGTTAAATGTATGATAGGAGGTGTTATTCCTTATCTGTATCGGTATTGTGTTCCAAAGTGTTGATGCCCTCACAGAGAAACACTGTTTACCAAAGGAACTGGATCTAAGAGGGACTGTACAGTCCCCTCTTAGGGCAGACCTTGTGGTTCTGCTGTTTGAATTTTTCTGCTGTATAAAAGTGCAGAGTGGTGGGGGTGCCTTGCCGTTTATAATCTTAAAAATTAGACATGCATCAGTGTGTTTTAAAAGATTTTCCCAGCTGAGCAGGTTATGTTTGTCCAGGATTTTGCAATGGTGGTATAGCTTAGGTTTTCTGTCCAAAACTTTGAGAGCTTGTTTGTGAAGTGATAGATAGGCCTCAATGTTGTGCTATTCGCCTGGGTCCAGCTGGTCATACAGTATGTTAGGTGGGGAAGGATCATGGCAGTCATATAGAGTTTTGCTACAGGTGTTGTCAAACAGTTCCTTATATACTAAAGTTTGCTAGATTGTATTTAGTTATTTGCATTACCTTTCTCACTTGTTTTTTGAAGGATAGAGTAGTGTCAAGGATAATGCCTAGATATTTAAAATGTGTAACTGTTTGAATGACCTCCCCAGACACATAGACCTTGGGTTCACAGTGTGATACAGTGTTGGTCTTGCTAAAAAACATACAGACTGTCTTCTTAACGTTTAGATATAGCTGGGAGTCAGTAAGCCATTGATTTACATGAACCATTGCATCACTTAGTTTGGCAGCAGCTTGGGCCTTGGTTTTTGCATGGACATAAATGACAGTGTCATCAGCGTACATTTGCACCTCACATCCAGTGCACACTGATGGCAAGTCATTTATATAGAGGCTGAATAGAATTGGGCCCAGGATAGATCCCTGGGGTACACCCAGTTCATTCCTCAGGGGTGGTGATGTCTCGCCACTTACCCTTACACACTGAACTCTATCTGACAGATAGGAGCTCATCCAGTCTATTGCACTGGGTGAGAAATTAAAATCAGACATTTTGTGAATGAGTACTTGATGATTTACTGTATCAAAAGCTTTCTTAAGATCTAAGAAGATTGCTCCAACAATGCCTCCTTTGTCCATTTTTGATTTAATATTTTCACAAGGAAACAATTTGCGGTCTCAGTGGAATGATTGGCTCGGAAGCCGAATTGCATGGGGTGTAGTGTGAAAGGACTACTGTTAAGATGTCCAGTCAATTGCTCAGCTACACATTTCTCAGAGATCTTAGACATGACAGGTAGAATACTAATGGGCCTATAGTTGTTTGCATCAGTTGTGTCCCCGGATTTGTGGACTGGCACAACAATGGCTAACTTCCAGTCTTTTGGGAATTTTCCCTCCCTAAAAGAGGTGTTAATTATTTTAGTAATTGTCCCTGTGAGAGTGGTAGCATGTTTCTTTAGAACAGAGAATCCAGTCCAAAAGTGTCTTTTGATTTGGAATTTTTTAAAGAAGAAATTATAGAATTAACTTTGGATTCAGAAGTCTCTGTCAGGGAGAAGACTGGCTGTGTACTGTCAATAGGTGATGAGTGTATTTGACCAATTTGGGGACTGTTTATAGTCAGCCTCACAGAATTAACAAAATGGTTATTAAAAATAGCCGCTATTTCCGCTGGTCCCTTACATAAGGTTCCATTGATTGATCTCCAGCTGCTTTGTTATTTTATGCCCTTTCCCTGTTAGGTTCTGCAGACAGTCCCAGATTTGTTTATGATTTCCCTTAGATTCATGAATGAGATGAACAAAGAAGTTGGATTTAGCTGCCCTGATTTCCTTTGTAACTCTGTTTCGTAAGGACACAAATATATGCCTGTCAGTCACTAAATTTGATTTAAGAGAGTGCCTTAGAGCATTATCTCTCCTTCATTGATTTCCTGATGTCACTATTAATCCAGGGGAGGGTGTGTTTATTTTTGGCCTTAGATTTGCTTTTCCTGAGGAATCGTTTTGATATGTTTTGGATTGTTGACATAAGGGCTTTTGGATTGATAACATTTGGCTCCAGTTGATGTTTTTAATTTCCCTGTCAAATTCATCAATATCACTCTTGGGTATTCTTAATTGGTAAGAGTTTGTATTGGGTTTCAAATGGAAGCGGGATTTAGTGAGCTTTCTGGCTATGAGAGTTAGGTTGTGGTCAGACAGACCAGTGATGATATTGAAGATTTTAGTCACCCTTTCAGGTTTGTTGCTGAAAATCAGGTCAATTTGGGTTTTTGAGGATGTGGTTATTCTAGTAGGCCCCTTAATTAATTGTGTGAGATCAAATTGATTTGATACCCGTTCTAGTGCCTTATTACTTGCTTTGTCCTCCCAATTAACATTGAAGTCACCCATTAATACTATTTCCTTAGCAAAACTGCATTCCCTAAGCATTATTTCTAATTTGTCAAAAAAAATAGCTTTTGCAGATGGTGGTCTATACACTCCGATGAGAATGAAAGACATCTGTGGTGACAGGCTAACATTAAGACAGATATGCTCAAGCTCATTCTCAACAGAGCATTGAACCTCATTACATGATATGTGGTCTTAGATATAAAACAGTAATAATTAAATTTTTTAATTTACAGTTTGACTTTTTTATTATAGGAATATAGTATATTCTTTTCAAAATGAGCAAGAATGAAAACATAGAAGAGGAACTTCATGTAGTTATAATGTGGAATACAGAACTGAAAGAAAACATACCAGTGTTGGTTTTTCATGTATGAATCAACGACTGCAAAAACATATAATAAAAAAATGTTTAAAGTATTTTTTACAAATGTGTCAACTTTGGCAATATGTGTGTACTTTCCACACAAATTACTTAAAAGTGAATTGCTTTTATAACAATGATAAAACCGAAAGGGATTGTGTTATAATCATTTTGTGATGATCAGCATGTTGATTATGACAATTAACAAAATATATTTTACCTACTGTATTTCTCTAATGATTATAGAAACAAAACAATGTTTTCCAATACTTGAAAACAAGACATCATCACAGTACATACAGATACTATAAACACAAGTCTTTATCATGTCC
Source organism: Dissostichus eleginoides (assembly GCA_031216635.1). Classification (NCBI taxonomy): domain Eukaryota; kingdom Metazoa; phylum Chordata; class Actinopteri; order Perciformes; family Nototheniidae; genus Dissostichus; species Dissostichus eleginoides. The sequence continues at coordinate 18,366,009 of CM062268.1, read as the reverse complement.
GGTGGATTTTATGTACAGACAGAAGAGTCTCTCAGATAGTGCTCACTGTGTCCTCTGAGCCCCTCCCTGTGAGCCTGCTGCAGGTTCCAGGAGCCAGTTGCAGGGTCTTGAACAAGGTGGTCCTGAAAGACTTACAGAGGAAAAAGTAGATGAGAGGATCCAAAACAGAGTTTAAGGAAGAGAGGAAGAGCGTACTTTCCTTCAGCTGAAAGAAGAAGAGTTTGAGTTTACAGTCAAAGAGAACCCCTTGGGTCTGGCTCATGGTGTACGGCACGCGGGCGAAGTGAAAAGGCACAAAGCACACAAAGAACACTGCCAGAACCAGGAACACATTAGCACTCATTTTTCTTTTGGCCTGGTGGGGTTTCCGAGTTGAGGCCCCACTTGGTGCTCGACTTATTGTCCCTCCAGTGCTGCGGGAGTAGGACCTGTACAGCTCTTTGGTGATTAAAGTGTAGGATATTATCACCGTCACCAGGTTGCCCCAGAAAATAACTTGACAGACATGATTGACCACCTGGTGCCAGTACAGCCCAGCCTCTGTCTTCAGGTCCCCACACTTAAAATATGGAGACGTTGGTGTTTTACATGTCAGGATCACATTGGGCAAACAGAGAACGAGCAGAAAGGTCCAGATGGCTCCTGAAAGCAGCTTGCGACGAACCAATCGAGCTGCATTTGTCCCCCTGAAGGGCCTGAGGGTCTTTATGCAGCGATCGATGCTGATGAGGCCAAAGAAGAGGATGCTGATGTACATGGTAAGGTAGAAGAGCACTGAGGAGACCCGACACACAAATATGCGCAGCCCAGTGGAAGCCATGTTGGAATCTGATAATACCTGCAGGAACACAACATTAAATATAAAAAAGTAAGATCACCAAGCATTTAAATACAAGCCATACTGTGCATTATATTTGTTGATCAGTTAACAACTTCATTATAACCCTCACTTTATCAAGGATTTGTAAGTTAAACCTTATGACTTTTCTATTTGCTATTTAATAATATTGTCATTTTGCAATTTATACTAGTCATTTTATAATGTATTATAGCTCAATTATGCACCAATAATTACAACAATGGTTGCCAAGGTTTCAAAAGTAGTTTCAGTTGGTTATCTGTCTTTCGTTGGACATTATCTTCATCTTTATATCTGCAGAGTATCTGGTGCACAATCAATTCATACAATACTTCCTTTGAATAAAATTACCAACTGAAGACTTGATCGAAGTTATTACCATCTATAACTGCGGAATTTATGCCCAATCCAAAGTAAAGAACACATGAGTATTTATCAATGACTTGAATATGTCTGGCTGACCCAGTTAATGATGAAAAGATGAAAGATGAAAACTAATCTGGTTAAATAGCCAATAATAAAGTAATATGTTACAACTTAACCAATAAAGTTAAAGTGTGCCTCATAAATGAAGAGTACCAGTTAAAACAAACCTTGAAAGGGAATGTGAAGGTCATGATGACATCTGCAACAACAATATTCTTCAGGTATATGATGAAGTGAGACTTTGAGGGGATGCGAAAAAACACCCACACAGCCACGCCGTTGAGCACAAGCCCCAGCAGGAAGAGAACAGAGTAAAGAACCGGAAAAACCACGGTCTTCAGAAGGTTGTCACGGGAACAAGTGCTGTTGTTGAAGCTGTGACTGCCAGGGAACGGGGGGGAAGTTGTATTTGTCTCCATGAGTGTTGCCTGAAAAATTGAATAAAACTTTTGGTTTCTCATTATGATTTCAAACAAACAAAGATACCAACAACATTTTGACTTTGGAGTTAAGTCTGATCATTTCTTAATTCATTTGTCATGATAAAGTGAAGGATTTACTGTATATTACCAAATTAACAGAAGTTGGACAAAAAACGTTTAAAAACACAAACAGTATAGAGCGATCTAAGATAACAATGTGCATATGTTAAATGTATGTTGAAAAATGTCTGAAAGAAAATAATATAAAAAGCATTTAACCATATACAATTCCTAAAAGCAGTTTTTAAAGAGGTTTTTATTACATTTACAATATATCTGACTATGTGCCTGACCTGTTAGAGGTGTTGATGTGAGTCAGTGAAGTCCAATCAAAATTCAAATGCAGTTCTTTGGTCCCTCTCTCTTTGTGTCCTCGACAAATGTCGTGTGACACTGACCCTCTGTCAAGTGCGTGTGTGTGCAGGAAAACTTTCTCTTTTCCTTCTCCATTTTCTTTCCTGTCACAAGCAAAGACTGCAGACCTTCTAGATCTATTTCAACAGACACAAAGACTTTTCCTCTAATTATTTTACATTTGGTTACAATTATTGTGTAATCTCCATTGCTTCTGCATTACTTAATAGAGTGGTTAGTACACTTTTATGCATCCTTATATTTATATACATCAGGTACTTGAAATAACAGCATGAGTTAAATAATGAGTCCGTCAATGTTTGTTTTTATATGATTATTGTATTACACATTGACAGATTTCAGAGAAGTAAAACAGGAAACAGTAAGGGTCATGCAATATAAAAAGGATGTGTAACATCATGAGTCATTGAAGAACATCCTTGTCTTGATTTGGCAGCGTGTTCTCTGCTAGGTGAACGTTTACTGCAGCCTATCCCAGCATGCTCTACGATAAAGCAATACTAATTGTTGCTCACTTTCAAGTGACTAAAGCACAAATAAGACTATTACAAAAATACAATCAATTCCTTTTAAACAAAAAACAGATTGGGAGCATATGGCAGTAAAACCCTGCTGTTTCAAAGTGGAAAACATATAAAACAGTTTTTGGCTTAACTGCTAACAATACTTTCCATTTTCATTTTTCAAAGTTTCCTCTAATTTCTAATGTTTGTGAAGGTTTTTCACTGTGTGGTCTCTAAAACATGTTCATGTTGTGAAACAGACCTTTGTTCCCATTTCGTGGTTTCACCCTTAGATCTAGACAACATGAGGACACTTCCCCAAATTGTTATTAGTTATAACCATTGCAAACATAGTCCTGTCCCTAAATCACAAAAATAAGACAAAATCTGGTTTTACCCAGAAGTTATGTTCAGTGTCTGATGTAAGAGCATAGTTTTCTGTATAATCTTGTTTGTAAAGATACAATCGTGCTCTTTTTTGTCACATCAACCATCACTCTGGGTGTAATATTGCATGTCACATTACATTACATGTTACTTGTTAGACGCTTTTTATCCAAAGCAACTTACATACTCAATACTGTGGGCAATCCCCACAGGAGCAATTTGGGGTGAAGTGTCTTGCCCAGGGACACAACAACATGCTGACTGCAGTGGGGTTTGAACCTGTGCTCCCTTGATCCAAACACCAACGCTCTATCCACTGCGCCACACGCCTCCTCACATGACCCTAAAGGCCTCCTGCCCTTCTTTCTATTGTGTGCCAGGAGTTAGCACAGCAACGCCTCATTTACTGCGTCAAGGGCAAGATTGGCAAAGTCAGCAGAACTCACTTCCCAAATAAATTCTTATCTGAATGTCTCTGCACATGCTCTTTCTGTCTAGGCTGTAGCCTTTCACACCATCTACATTTAGTCATATACATGATCCTTCATATTTACATGCAGTCATGTTTCGCACAGCTGTGATCTTTACACATCTGGGTCTGATCAGTAGGCTACTGCATCAATGCGCTCTCCTTGAGAGGACCTGACAGCACTGCTGCTTTTCAGTTTAAGACTATATGCATGTCTTTTAGGTAATCTCTCTATTGTTCCACTTTTCTTCTTTCTATTGCTTCTATTCCTTGTCGAATGCCGATGGCTTCACCTCAGATCTGATATGAGTTTGTCAAGCAATCAATCCATTTTCCATGTGTGATAAGCACGCTCTAATATCATATTTATCCAGGAAAGGGAACACTGTGTAACCCTACTTCTTGTAATAAAGTTGTACATTTACATTAATCATTTGCAAAAAAGGCACAATCAAATTGTGTGTGAAGGCACAGTTGCAGACACACACGTGCAGACATAGGCAAAGCTGCAATATAAAGTACGCACACACACAAAAACACACATCCTTTTCAGCTCTCTTCCAGACAGACCGGAAGAAAGGAGGGAAGGAATTAGAGAGAACGTAACACAAGACTTGACTGGATTTCTATTTAAACCCATCTGAGCGCTGTCAACATCCCACACACACACACACACACACACACACACACACACACACACACACACACACACACACACACACACACACACACACACACACACACACACACACACACACACACACACACACACACACACACACACACACAGCTACTGTGGCGATGATGTAGCTGACGAGTGAAGGGGGAAAAAACTTCATTTCCTCTTTGCATGTGGGGTATTAGCTTTAGTGGGCCTGCTTTGTGCAAAAATAACTGTCTTTACATGGCCTTTGGAGAGTATTTTTTCACAACAGTGAATATGAGGTTATGGAAAAGGTTATGGAAAGAAACTCTGGTGTTTGAAGTCAAACATCAAGCTAAAAACAGACACAGAGCTGTAACAGCTGTGGTCTAAAAAACAAGTTTGATGCGGGTGAACTGTGACCCCTGACCCTTACAAACAGTCCACAGTTGATTATGTTGTCACTGTGACAGGTAGGAAGATGTAAGACTAGGAACTTATTACCTCATAGCGCGAAAAATGTAACCAGGGTGGTCCTTGCTTGTGGTTTGTTTGTGGCTGTCTTTGTCTTTATGTGTGAATGTTTACATGTGTACATTTCCATTGGCAGGCTTTCAAATTAGCTTCCACTCGGATAGTTGAAATGTGTGGGCCACACTTTGTTTTGACAGTGTAAGGTTTCCTTGGCTATTGCTGCTAGTGTGCTGTTCAGTGTAGGTTCCAGCGAGTCTGCCTCCCATATGGTAGTCCACATGGAAAATCTATAGCAGCTCATACAGTGTGGAGGGGAAGGGGAATATAACCAAAAAGAAGTGTGAGCCCAAGTGATTCTAGTGTTTATTGAGGCTGAAACCACATTTACTGTCATGTACCATGAGAGTGTAAATAATTATTCATAGCCGATGATAATAGTGTATTGAAATGGTCGGTTTATCCTACTATGGCTCCTTGTTTGACTTCTTTAGGGGCGTTGTGAGGGCTTTACATCGGTAACTGCTGACTTAAGTACATTCCTTAATTTCTCATGAGCCCCATGTGTCCAGTATGGGTGTGTTGACCGTCTGTGTCAAAACTGCAGACACATACACACACCCAAACACGCACACTCTCCCACACCAACACACACACACACAACTGGCGTCTCAGCTTTATTTCTACCGGTGAATGATGTAGCTGATTCCATCTTGAGCCTCATTTTTATTGCTCACATCAATGTTTTCCTAGCAACTGCTTTTATTTGGGTAGTGCTACAAATCACTGCTCATCTCTTCGGTCTGGCATATCCATCAGTGATCAGTGAATTACCTACTAAACTCAACCTGGCCTCTTTTCACAAATGTATCCCTCCAGTTCGACACAAGATTTAGTTGTAATTTTAAACTGCATATATGTTTGGTGCAAGTTCTTGTCATTTTGCAAATATTAAGTTGGAATAATAACAATTGATCAAATCACTCAATGGTCTCATACAGTGACAAACACACCCAATTCCTCAAGAATGTGTTAGGGTTTTCCTCTTTATAGCTTTGGTTTTATAGCCCACAACTTGAATCTCACTGATCTCATCTCTACTCTACATGTCAATGCAACAATTGTCATAGGAATTTGTGTGAATGCTCGAAACTGTTTTACAATGGAAAACTAGCTCAAAGCACAACCACCCTGTGGTGAGGCAGTGGATGGTCATCTTGGTAATGAGGAACAATTCAATCCAAAGCAGGAACCGCTTTTGAGGGCCTCTGGCACCTGTCAGCAGTGGCATTCCTCTTTTACATTCTCATCCTGGGTGCTGATGTTTGTCTAATAATCCCTCACCCTGCGGCCGGAGAAAGCAGGATTCAGAGCTGTGGCATGAATATTTTGAAAAAAAGGGATAACAGCTCCCTTTGAGGGGCTGGCCGGTCTAAGATACCTGGCATATTTGACAGGTTGTCTCTGTTTGCTCAGCAGACACCTGTGTGCACACAGAGGGGCAGCAGATAGACCAAAGGACAAGGGCAAATGTCTCAGCTTCAGCTGTTAATACATGTGTGAAAGTTCAATGTCATGAAAAACTAGAAGAGAGGAAAATACTGTGAATGCAATTTCTGAGCCCATCAGCGATTGATCTGAGGAAAAAGAAGCCTCTGGGGAAGAGGGGCTTGATTTGGGGGGTTCTAGGGGATAACTGAGTGTACATAAAATGGCCTGAGCATAAAACAAATTTCTTCATGAGCAAACGTGTGTCTATACCCTGCCTTAATTTTAAAGAGACCTAACAAAAACATTGTGATATACTGAGAACCAACATATTTGTTTGTGAAACTAAGATATTCCAATTGTTTTCTTGAAACTACAACATTATGTCAGAAAAGTATAGGTGATAGAAAACTGCTTTAGGGAATATCTAAAGCAACTTCTATGATTCAAGAAGCAAACATGACTTCAGTAACAACCGGTGAGCTATAATGAGGGTCTGTTTTTCCTATGATATCATCGCATCTGAGGTTGTTGGGTGCCATAAAGACATTCATGTAGAGCAGGCAAATCACAGCAGGTTTAAATTATGTCATGTAAATTGACTTCACTGTGTTCACTTTGAAACCCTCACATTTAAACCCTAATTAATTATTAGAGCTTTTGATGCCATCTCTTGGTTCTCATCGGGATAACAGGATATGAGACTCTCATTTGTATTGTGTTCTATTTATATAAAAGCTTAATGTGTGAATATACTGTATGATGACAATAGGTAACATATATTGTAATTTAAAAGGTTAAGAGATAATTACATATTTATACTAATCATGGAAAATACATTTCTACAAAATTGTCTGTATGGGAAACACATCCACGAGTATCTGAGAAAACTTTTTCACAGTGCTGTCCAAGTCTAAGACTCTTGCTCCTGTCTCGTTGTTTTATTTATAGGTGTTTAGTGTTTCCTCAGCGTTGTTACAGCTCCTCCAGATTGCATCTAAATTATACATTGACTTTACTGCAGAGTGGTAAATTAAACTTTATTTCCAGAAGCACAGAGGAAATGCTGACCCCATATGTGTCTGAGTGAAGGAATGTAATTTGCAAATTCCTCACTTTCTTTTCACAACAGACCTCCAACTTGGGCTTTGTGTTCTTGTCTTGGTAACATTTCAAAAAAGTACGAGAAACTATCAAACAGTAGAAATAGAGAAGACTTCATTCTCACAGCTGGGGGAAGAGAGAAGTGTACGACATTGTTCCCTCATTTCAGTAAAGATGTGCAAGCTTCAATAAAAAAAAGACTCATCCCACTTAGCTTTACTAATTTATCAGTGAACTTTGTATCGTGGAAAAGCTAAACCTGTCAGACTGAAACTTCAGCCTCTGCTGTAAAGTAGCAGTGCCACAGTGTTGATGCAGCCTAATTGGGTGAGCTGGCTTGTTTAAAAGCTTTCCCCCCCTTTGAGACTCAATCATTTAAAAGAGCTTTGATGTTTTTAGTTTGGTGTTTGTGTGACTGAAGTGAGGAAGGTTAGGTATACAGCAGTGGGCTCCAGCAGTCCACCTGGTTACTCTCTGGGGTCTAAAGGACCACATCTGCACCCGATCACTTCTCACAACCCCCACTGATGTACTTCCGCTGCCCTCAGGACAGAAACTGAGGGATGTGGTCCCATTAAAAAGTGTATCCCATGCTTTAGGATAAACATACAAAACCTGTGTGCCTTTCTTGTTATTTTATTTATTAGGCCCTTCTTAGATTTAATGGTTGCAGTATCCACTTACTGTTAGCTTTGGACAATTTATGGTTACAATTGGTTTGATTTACCTTTGTCCTTATACCTGGCTCCTTTACCTGGCTTAAGGCTCACTTTTGACACTAACAGGGAATATGTGAAGAAGACAAAAACCTTGACAAATTACACCTGAAACTTTCCTTTACCTTTCTTATAGTCAACGTGTTATGCTATCGGTAAAACAGAGTCTTCTCTGGGGAAGAAAGGGTTTGAGAAACTTGGAACCACTATCACAGCATGACACATCCTACCTGGGAGAGAGGTGCAAAGATGAATCTTTCTTACTTGTGGCCAGAAGGTGGGTGTGTGGATTCTGAAAAGCTGGTGTGAAATTCCAACAACACCAGAGGTACTAAAGGAGATGCCGATATACTGTACAAGCAAATGTGTGTGTGCATCAGCAAGACCCGGGGTGTAACGGAAAACCCACTTAGGTTATTTGAAAATTGTTTCCCAGACATAGGCTTGGATTGCAGCAAGTAAGTGCTTCACTTCATTTTCTGGAGGATTTTACTAGTTGCCAAGTTTGCAGCATCAAAATAATAAGACAGACTCTCTGAGCTTACAGAGAGGTACTGTCTCAGACTGCTGAGCTCCCAGGCATCCTCCCTTGAGATCTCAGTTTCCATGTTCAGACTGCTCACGTTCAACTTTAAGTATGGAATTCCTACCACAGAGACATACATCTCACCCTTCTCTTGTTTTTCTCGTCTACCGACTTTATCGTTACTTTTCACTATTCTCACATAACTCTAAATCTTCCTCAGTTTGTCATAATTAATTCAGGCATTACTCTAAACCAGATATATGAAAACATACATTGCACATTCAATTGAAATAGGTATGAATTCTTACATTTCAATATCATTATCAATCTTGACGGTTAAGTATCATATAGAGAACTAATTCAATTCCAACTGAGAAATAGGGGCCTTGAATGAATAACATGTATAAGATAAAATAAATATATAAAAATCACAAAAGAAATTGAGAAGATATTTGACTAGAATCACTGACTTGAGTGACTATACAGATGTGGCCTCACATTGGTGCCTGGAGTGGAGATGGACAGCTTTGCTGTTGGATGGAAACATGGATAGGAAGGAATTGCTGGTTGAACAAAGCATCTATTGTTAAATTTTCCCTGCAGTTTGACAAATAGTAGAAACGTTTTGGAGGTAAAGGTAAAGGTGGTCTAAAGTTAAGTTGGCAAAATATAGGTAATTACATGTGAAAATCAACAAGCTGCCTCCAGGAAATATTGCTCAATTTGATCTCTGTCCCTTGGAGAGTGTACTGTGAGGTAATGAGGACAATCTTCGCAGCAAGAAGGCATTTGATCATGTGCAGATTTCGTCTGTTTTTCCACAATCTTCGAGGTGGCCAAGGAGTGGCCACAGTTTTACCTACCTCATCTGGTGTAAAAACAGGTTTTGTTTATTCATCTTGTGAAAGGGTTGTGGTAGTACAGCTCTTAATATTACCATGTCTCACTTTAACAGCTGCGACCAGACCAGAAATTAGGTTCAGGAGAACAGTTGATTTGACCTGGTAAAGGGGACCTTCATACAAAAAAAACACCATTCCTTTCAGCAGCCTCTTATAAAACCATATTTTAAATAATATGTGTTGAACTGTAACTCTTTTACTTTAAAGACCCAAGGGGACAGCAGCAAATGGGGAAAACGTACAAATCCTCATAAATATCCAAGTTAGTGGACATATCCAAACATGAACTGCAAAACCAGAACTGAACAAATAAACACACCATCCACAAAGGATGAATGGTGTGAAGAATGAACTGTCTTTCAGATTGAAGAGCCATAAAGAATATAGTGGTAATTAAACATTAGTGTTATTTGTGTGTGGTTGTCAAATATCTCGCCTGTCATTGTTTTAGTTGTTGTGCTGCATGTAATGTATTTCTATCTTTTCTCAAAATATAAGTTTCAAAAAAGGAGTACATCCCTTTTCCCCCTTTCTGTCTCAAACATTTCCATTATCTCTCTTTTTAATTTTTAGGAGGGTAGTAAAATCAACACTTAGTCATAAAAATTAAAAGACTCCCCTGTGGGTCTTGCAGACTGAAGAGCTGGGTAAAGAACTGTTTTAACAGCTGGGGAGTTAAAAGTGTTTGTGTATGGAAGGTTTCTACTGCTACCAGAGCCATGACCTTCTTCTTGTAGGGTGAAGTACAACTGGATTATCCTAATGACCTTCATTACAACTGCAATGTTAATAGCATACAAGCACTAACAGCCAGTTCTGTGCACCTTTAACAGTGATGTTTCATATGATGCATGCTTTATTGAAAAGGATGTTGGTTTATCAAATAATTAAATAAAACATAAAAAAGACATGAACCATGTTTTCTTTAGAATTTTATTTTGTCTCTCATACTGTTAAAGTAGATACTACAAATAGGTACATATACTGTATTATTACAAATGAGCATAATGTATAACATTACTGTATATTCTTGTGTACAACACAATACATTGATAGGAAAGTGTGTTACCAATACACTGCACTGTGAATAAACATAATAAATCTGCCTTAAACCTGTCATCAAAAAGTATAATACAGAAATCAGGTGTTATAAAGGTCCATGCAGATATGTATCCAGTGTAAAACAAGCCTCCTGTTCAACAAATCTGTTTACTTCCACTGTAAAATTGTATGAATAGCTCTTGAAAGATGCTTTACCATATACAGTACTCTGCCTGTCTTTTTCATTTGATGCTAAACAACAAATCGTGTGTCGTGACAACAATGACATCTGGCCAATATCTGAAGGGAATAAAAAGCCTCTTGGGATAATTCTTTCTTTCCATCAATCTCTTACACACTTTTTTCTCCCGCTCTGTATGTATTGTAATAGTATCCCCATGCGCAGCCAGCAATGCCTGGTCAGAGAAATCACTTTAAGTTCGACTCATTCACTGCCTGTTTTGCTCCCATGAGAACCACCCCAAATGAGAACCACCTATGGTTTTCCAGATCCCCAGATCCAAAGTTAAAACAACAACTTCCCTGCCCAGGCTGGCTTTTCACAAAAAGCACGTTTTTTTTCCTATAAAATCTCTGCTTGGTTTCTGTTCTGTTAATTGTTTTGATCCAAATTAGTCACTTTTTTAACAATGTTCCAGAAGCCTTAATCATCTTTAATCCACATGTGAAACGTTGCACCGTTCCTCACGGACAAGTGTCTGTTGATGTTTACTCTTGTTCGTGCCATAGTCCTCCATTGGTATTGTCATTTTCTCACAATATTCGCACATATGTGACCTTTGAGTCTGTACCCAGGTGGTTCTTGGCCTGGCACGTGTATGTGCCAGAGTCTGAGGCTTTGGGCCTCTGAATGATAAGTGTGCCCTGAGGGTGGAGCAGTTCGCTACCCATGGGCCGACCCTGGTCTGCCGCTGACAGAACTGAATGATCGGGCAACTCCCAGATTATCTCTGGTTTGGGGATTCCAATGGCGGCACAGTTGAGCTGAATAGGTGTCCCGGTCACTCCCCTCACACTGGGCGGTGGACCTGTTGTGATCCGCGGAGGGTAGGCGATGATGATAACAGGAACAGCGAGCACAGCCTCCCCAGCACTGCTCCGAGCCCTGCAGATATAGTTCCCTTGGTCGTGGATAGTTGTATCCTGAACAATCAAAGTACCATTCTGTAGTACCTGGAAGCGCCCAGAGACTTGAGGCTGAGTAAGAATGTGGCCACCAGGAATGGTCCAGTAAATGTGGGGTCTTGGACTCCCATCAGAAAGACAATGAATGAAAAGAGGTTCTCCAGCAGCACTGCGTATTACGCCTCTAGGTCTTGTAAGGATGTAAGGCTGCCCGACATCCAAAATAATTAGTTTCTCTATGTAGCCCATGAAATTCTTTGCACCACAGCGGTACTTCCCCGCATTCTCTTTGCTAGGGTTGTAGATGACTAAAGTCCCATTTTTAACTAGGGGATGGCCACTAGTCAACCGCGTTCCATTTGGCAAAGTCCAACTGATCTCTGGCATTGGGTACCCACCAGCAGAACAGTTTAGTACTGTGGTTTTCCCAATGCGAGACACAACACGTTCGTTGAAAGGGTTTTTGAAGATTGGCCTCCTGAGAATACTGCTCACCTCGAGCTGCACCACCATTACTGCCTCTCCTCCATCATTCCTGGCCATGCAGATGAACTCAGCTGTATCAGTTGGCCGCACATTACGAATCTCTAATGTCCCATTATGGTGGACATTAATCCTGCTGCCAAAGTATGGTGCTTTTATAAAGATGTTATCAGGCATAATCCAAGTGATACTAGGCATAGGATCGCCATCAGCGTTACAGTCTATTAATTTCCTGGAGTATTTGGCAGCGACATCTTTGATTACTGTTCTGTTCTGCCGGTAGCCATTAATGACTGGTGGATTTCCTTCCATATCAAGCTTGTAGACTTTTCTATTTTCTCCAGCAGGGTTTCGAGCCATACAGATATACTCTCCAACATCAATAAGCTTCACATCCCTAATATCCAGCGAGCCATTGACATGCATGAGGTAGCGTTCATTAGATGCTGCAATGACATCGTTGGTGGGCAACATCCACAGGATTTTGGGTTTGGGCTCCCCAAGTGCTTCACAGTCAAAGCGGATGTTCCCTCCAGGCTTCACTCTTGCATATGTCTGGCCAGTTGAACGTATCCTTGGGGCAGCAGTCACCACGGTTATATGTAAATGCATCTCATCCTTACCCACCTGGTTCTCAGCATAGCATGTGTAGTCCCCTTCTTCTGACATACTGACCTGGAATAGCATAACAAAGCGATGTAAATCTTTTGGATATTTGTTTTATTCAAGATGTAACATCACATGTTATTGCATACCTGGTTTAGGTAGAGAGTGCCATTGTCAAAAAGTGTATAGCGCCGTGCTCGTCCTTGTCCACTGCTAGCATCAGATTGAAGAGCGCTGTTGACCACTGTACCGTCTGGTAGACCCCAGGAGATCTCTGGCTTTGGTGCTCCTGATGCTTTACAGTCAACCTTAAAGTCGTTACCGAAGGGTACCTTCTTCTTTCCATAGTGCTTCGGCTCTATCTTGGCTGCCTTCATTGACACACTGACCTTCATAAGATGGAGATCATCACCAATCTTGTTTCGCGCCACACAGAGATAGTCTCCAGCATCTTTATCACTCATAGCGGTCACAATAAGAGTACCATTATCCAGGACCTGAATTCTACTGCCCATCCTGAAAAAACAAATGACATAAAATAGACAGACTTAGTACGAGGGGAGGAAAGAATAAAACCTAATTTAATACAAGCAAGCACCATTGACCACAGTGCATGGCAAGCACAAATTACACATAGTTTTGTCACAGTGTGGGTATCTTTTCTGCATTAAAAGAGGCATTTATATTACAGAACAGTATCAGTAAACTTTCATTCCTGGCTATACTTAAACGAATTATGCTTGCAAAGATTTAATATGTCTCTGTTTGTTGTTACCACCTAAAAATAATTAACAAAGCCATGAGAACAAAATAAAATGTGTTCTCTATATTGGGGGATAAACCAAGAGTCAATACCAAAGTGGAATAATGACTTAATCCTGAAGCACAGAAGTATATCCAAAAACAATAAGCCTGTTTTGAAATTATGGATCCAAAATGTTAGTTATGTCTCTTTTAGCTTTTAGTCATAAGTTTGCTGTAAATGCTATTCTTCTGTGCTTTACTGCCACTGATCGAGGATTTTTCTTTTACCTGTGCCACTGGTCCACTATAGCTTTAGAAGGCAGTCTCCATAGGATTTGGGGTTTGGGGTCTCCTGTAGCTGAACAGTTCAGTCTCAGCTGGTCCTCAAAGAACAACACTGTCACACGCTGGGATGTCTCCACTATTTGAGGTGCAGACTCTTGCCTCTCTACTGTCAGGGTCACAACCCTCCTCTCTGAGCCGGTAGAGCTGGTAGCAATACATTCAAACTTGCCACTGTCTTTTGGAGTCACATCCTTGATGTGTAGGGTTCCATTTCCATACACTGATATCCTTGTGGCAGGTCTGTTAGATTGTACCATGGAGCCATCATTGAGGACCCAGTGGATAGCAGGTTGAGGGCTGCCTTGACCAGTACATGGTAGCCACAAATGTTGGTTTACACCTACTTTTACCTGCTGCCGTTTCTCCTCCACAATACCTGGGGGAGATGCCACCACCTGCAGACGGACTGTAGCAGTATCAGCCCCAGCTGGGTTACTGGCAATACATTTATAATGACCTCTGTCATAAACAGACACCTCCTCAATGACCAGAGTCCCGTCAGCAGACACTGATACCCTTCCCTTCTCTGTGTTGTGACCTTTGACCTGGGTTCGGTTGGCCAAGATCCAGGACAACATGGGTAGGGGGCGACCCTCTGCTCTACATTTCATTTCAACAGTGTTTCCTGCATGAGACTTTATCTCACGTATTTTTGGCTCCAGGATGCGTGAGGGGTAGGCCACCACAGACAGGGTAACAAAAAGTTTATCTGATCCATAATAATTATCAGCTATACAGATGTACTGGCCTCGATCCTTAATGTTGGCATTCTGGATAAACAGCGTACCATTGCTCAATACCTCAAACTTGCCCATCTTCCCCTTAACAGTAACGATGTTTCCTGAAGGAGAGAGAACAATATGTTATTCTAAGCAACATGAAAACATACCATTTCATAAACAAATGTCATTTAAATTGTTGCACCATTAATGAAACAGATACAAATTCAAAACACACAAAAACCTATAGAACCTCTTTAGGGGAACATCTTAAAACTACCTTCCCTTTTATGATTTGTTTTTACCTCTGTATGTTTTTTTTGTTCATTTAGCTTTTTTTGTTGTTTTCACATAGATTTAAATGACGTTTTCACCTTCCATTAATTCAATTGTATATGTACCTGTGGTTGAGGAGAAGCGTTTCCAAGTTATAGCTGGCTCAGGATTTCCAACCGCCTCACATGGCAGGAAAGCATCAGAGTTGGATAACACGGTGAAGCTAGCTGCATTGCCCCCAACTATCTTAGGTTTGTTGGTCATAATATTTGTAGTGGGTTCAAAGCCAGCAGTATTGGCACGTGTAGCTTCATTGCCAGTGACACGATCATGAGCACTCGAGATGTCATAGTGTGGGCCTTTGTTGTTGTATGGTCCCTGTTCATCTGTCAGGATGGTCATTGCGTCAAGTTCTTTATCGGCAATGTCACTGGCACCACTACTCAGCACAGTTGGTCTTATTTTCCTCACTGGTGGTCTAAGAGTGGCATGACCAGTGTTACTCTGTATTGGTGTTCTCTGCACTTCGGTCCGAGCGGTTGTGTAGGGCAATTTTTTTGTGGTAATTGGCATGAATGAGGTGGTAGGGGTTAATGCAGTTGAAGGGATCAAGGGTGTCTTGGTTGTAGTAAAGGCAGGTAAACTGCTAGATGCGCTCCAATCAAATTCCTCATATAAGTCAGTCTCCTCCTTTGATGTTTGGTAAGCAGAAATAACTACTGGAGTTCTGTCGTCTTTCCTAGATGGTGTATAAAGGGGGTTGTAAGGTGAAAAAGTATGTTGTGGCAGTGTGGTTGTCTCCATTGTAGTTTCCAAAGTGGTAATTAAAGCCTCAGTTGTGCTAGTAGGGTTTAATTTAGTGATTGCAGGTTTCTTGAAGGGCCTCCTGCCCCTGAAGGGCCTCCTTCTACGACCTTTTTGTCTTCTTGTCCCACCAGGCGTCTGCCTGAATACAAACAAATTATCAGGAAGTCCCCCAGACCCAGATGATAAGTCTTCATCAGTATTTTCAATTAAAGGTGGTTTGACAGGAGGGGGGGGAGGTAGAGTCTGTGATTTAGGTGGTGTTTCAGCAGTGGTGGCAGACTTGGAGGTATAGTATGGGCTGGGAGTGGTTAGATGGTGAAAGCTAGGTTGCAGTGTTGTTAATTCAAAGACTGCAGAGGATACATCTCCATAGTCATCATCTAATGAGCCCTTTTTGCCTTCTGTGTGTCTGGATGGGGACTCGGTCTCAGGGTCTGATAGGAAGTTTGCAGTAGTGGTCGGCAGAGCAGCAGGGGTCGTGGTTGGCTTCACTGTTGTAGTGTCAACTGTAGTTATGTTTTTTTGGGTGTTAAGTGGCTTCTTAAGCCTGCCATGTATATTTTCCCTCTCTTTGCCTCCAAACAGCCTGTTCCATGGAATTCTTCCACGGATAACATTTGAGGCGATTGTAGTAGTGGTTGTGCTGGAGATTGACTCTTCCTCATTTGTGGTAAAAAATGGATCTATTGTAGGGTCAAACTCAGGGGCATCAGCAGAGGTTATGTAACCACTAGAAACTTCTGACTTCGACTCAGTGTGGGTGAATGGAGAATTTGAAGTAATGTAATAGTTTGTGGTAGAAGCTGCAGAGGAAGGTCTCTCTGTCATGTGTAAAGATGAATCAGATGGAGCTGTTGGTGTAACCATCTGCAAATCAGTGGTTTCGGTCTTCTTTTTTTCTTCATCCCAGTCACACACTGAGGGCAAAATGAAGAAAACATGAAAAGACAAGAAATATATACAAAAGATCAGCTCAAGAAGTATACACTAAAGAAAAAAGTATAAAGTGAATGATGACAATTCACAAAACAAGGTTCCTCACCTGTGGTCAGTTCAATTCTATATGGCACTGTGGACTTCCCTTCCTTCTTTACTGAGGGTTGTTTCACTTTATTGATGAAGGACTGTATGTCAGTGATCCTATTGGGTTTAATAATCCTCCGGCGGCCATGAAAGGTTCTCCTGCGCCCCCCACCTCTGCTGTTCTTGTTTGGGATGATTTGAATTTGCTGACGGGAGATGATGGTTGATCCGGGTGGCAGGCGGGGGGATTTGATGGTTTGGGTAGTGTGGAAGGTTATCTCATCTTGATGTCTCTCTGTGGTGCTGACGGCTGTGAATGTTGTCTGGCTTTCTGGGTCTGTAGATGTGTGAACAATGAGCTCCAATGGTCCTGGACCATCCATCATGGGAGTAACATGAGGGTCTGTGATAAATGAAAGCGACGTCCCAGTTGACGTCTCTGACTCTGCAGGTTGTGCTCCTGAGAACTGGAGCTGTGTTTCTTGTGACGTGTCAGTCACAGTAAGTTGGAGAGTGACAGGGTGCCTGTTTGAGCCTGGCTTGGAAGTACTTTCCTTAGCATAAAAATCTGTGGTGTCATCAAAACTTGAAAGCCCTGTGTTGAGTAAAATTGTGCTATGTGGTGTTGCTGCGTCACTCTGTGTGTCCCTCTTTCCTGATGGATTGTGTGTAAATGTGGACTTGATTGGTGTCGAATCTGACTGCATATAGGACTCTGTTGTAAGTGTGTTTGTGTTTTCTGTCACGTGACTTGAATCGATAGGATTGTTGACTGTGGTTTCCGTGCCAAATGTTTGATGTGCCTCCATTGTTGCTTCATTACTATCCTGACCTGCATGAGTAGTTGTTATAGTTTCAGGAAGCCTGTTCTCTTGTCCAATCATCATACCCTTTTGTGGATTTTCTGTGGTTGCTTTGACTATTCTTGGCAGATGATTTTTACTATGACCCTCACCAGAGCCAATTTCACCATCACCAGATAGGATGGTATTCAAGTGATCATATTGTATCCCCTCTTCCTCTGCGCCAGCCTTTATTCGCAAACCATCTTGAGCCTTTTTCATAAATTCAGCAAATTTCTGCGGATCCACTTTCCTGGAAGATATATCAAACACCCTATTACTCCAGATGCGTCTGTTGCTGACTGGGCCCTTCCTTTTCTTTCCGAGTCTACCTCCAGCACCTACCCTAACCTGTGACCTGATTCTGGGGTAAGGCCGATCTGAGGTAATGGTCCTGGATTCCTGACTTGTTCCATCCGAGGGACTGGAGGAGGGGATCTCATTGAGAGTGTCTGTGTTTTCAGTTAGGCTAAGGTAAACCTTGTCCTCCATTTCCAGCCCGGATCCTTCACTGTCCAAAACTGTCACCCTTTCAGATGTTTCTCCAGTCACTGTCACCTGAGACACGAGCAGATCAAATCCGAGGTGATTCGAAACTAAACATCTGTAAAATCCACTGTCCCTTGCTGTGAGACCATTAACCAGCAAGGTTCCATTATCATACACTTTTCTGTTCCCATGAGAACTGCCCACTACTGAGTGGTCAGGGAGTATCCATTGGACCGACGCCTCAGGACTTCCTGAGGAGCTACAGTCAAAAAACAGATTTTCACCAAGTGGCTGTGAGAGTTGGACACCGTTAACATCAGATTCTTCCACATCGGGGGACAGAACTGTCACTCGAAAAACAAGGACATCTGCATCCAGGTAGTTTGTGGTGATGCACCGGTAGAGGCCAGTGTCTGAAGCATCTGCACCCCGTAGAGTGAGCTTCCCCTCAGCAGTGATTATGATCCTCCTGTCATCATTGGAGAAAGGAGCTCTGACCTTACTTCCATCTGGTAAAATCCACTCCAACAAAGGCTTTGGCTCACCCTGGATTTGACAGCTCAATTGCACCACACCACCTACATCAAAATCAAATAAATGTTTTAAAAGGACAACTATATCACCTTAGCATATTTAATATAACACATTTTCTTTTTGGAGTTATTTTTTACCATTTGAAATGCTCAGTAGATTGGTATGCATTAGTAACAGTTTAATTATAGAATCAATTGAAGGTCATATCAACAAAAGCTCATTTATTTAGCATGAAATTCTTACCTGTAAGTACAGTGTATTCAGTCTGTGTTTTATTGTCTCGCTTGATCATGGTCCAGGAATATCGGCCCCTCTTAGGTGATGTGTTTTCCACACGTAGGTTGACCAAGGACTCGTACTTAATGTGCAGAGTAGAGAAGGTGGTAGTAGTGCGGTCCAGCTGGAAGCTCACCTCTCCCTGCATCAACCATGCAGGTGAGGCTTTAATCTCAGCCTCAATGTTTGTATAAATTCCTTCCTCTCCCTCATTTGTTTTCTTCATCTGACTATACCTGTACACCATTTCTGGGCTTCTCGTCAGCAT
Source organism: Dissostichus eleginoides (assembly GCA_031216635.1). Lineage (NCBI taxonomy): Eukaryota > Metazoa > Chordata > Actinopteri > Perciformes > Nototheniidae > Dissostichus > Dissostichus eleginoides. Next base: position 18,347,059 of record CM062268.1, on the reverse strand, counting down.
TAAGCCTCTCTCCAGTCTTAGGGGAGAGTCACTGTAGGTGGCCAGCATCTGCCACAGCTGCTGTATGTGTTCATGGTCAATGTTACACACCAAATATGTACTTATGCTCGCAGTAAGCATGGTGGCATTGTTCCCCTCCCCCTCCTCTAAGGTTTGTGTCAGGTTCTCCAAAGCAGAGGGCCTCTGGACAGTGCAGGACAAACTGGCCTCACTGTGTAACTGGTCAGTCAGCTTCAGTTGTATGGAGCCTAATGGGGCAATGAAGTCCTTGGGGGAAACTGGAGTATAGTCTCCTTCATCCAGGCTGATGTTTTTCTTCTTTAGATGGGGTTGGATCCAAGGTTTGGTACAAGTGAAGGCATCACCAGGGAGAAGAGATAGAGGCCTGTTGTGGTAAGGGGCAGGACTTTCACAAACAGGACACAGCTGGCCTCTGGGATATCTCCTGTCTCGCTTGCATTTCAGCACACCTGGAAACATTTTATTCGAGTTGTAGTGTTTAGTTACTGGCATGTAAGAAAAGAACATTTACAATTTTCCAAATTATGGGCCAACTAAACGAAAACGAAAACTTGTGAACCCGAAAAAGACAATTATTATTTTAGAAATAAGATTTAAGTGTTTCATTTTCTTAGAAATGTCTTTCGTGCTTTGTATACAATACCATGCACTATTACCATTTATAGTAAGAGAAAAACGTACCAATTTGTGTCTCTGTGTAGAATAACATTAAAGTGCTACTTGTTACCAGATGTGTCTTATCAAAGCTGCTAGAAAATGTAGCTTCAAAAAGGTTTAGATCAAGTTTTATTTTGCATGTATGAATGGGAAAATGGTTTACTAAAGAAAGAGGGGGTGCTCGTACATCTCTGCTTTATAAAGCAAACACTTATTCCTCACCTGTGTTCCTTTGTACCCAGACTGAGAACCACTTCATACGGCAATCACATGTCCATGGGTTGCCATGAAGGAAGAGGTTCTCTAACTGGCTGCAGCCTGAGAAGATACCCTCAGGCAGAGTTGTGAGGAGGTTATCCGACAGGTGGATGTTTCTCATGGAGGATATCTTGAACACCTGGCTGTGTCTCAGTGTGATGAATGTGTCTGGGTGGAGCTGCTGGAGGTGGTTACCCTCCAGATGGACCAACTGTAGTCTGGTTAGGCCATAGAAGGCCTCTGGGCTGATGAATTCAATGTGGTTGTGGTCAATGTGGAGTCTCAGCAAACTGTCTAGACCGTTGAACGTCTCTTTCCTGATCTCCTTTACTTTATTAAAGGACACCTTCAGGACCTGTGGACCCATGATTGTAAAAGAGTGTTGACTATTATACAGTTTTCTTTAGTGTCATTCATAAATGCAACATGCAACAAACTATAGTTTTTGGACATAAATAATAAAACTACGTGAAACGTTATAAGCTGTGTTATCAAATATGTTTTTTGTGGCTTCAGACAACATTTATTTGATGGTACAGAAAACTTGTAATTCAATATTACAAGACAGGATTATGTGTGCTCAAAGGACTGAAAAACACATGAGTTTACCTGTAAGGACTTGAGGTCTTGGAAGGCTCTGTCATCAATACTGTGGATAGTGTTGCTATGCAGCATCAACAACTCTAAGTTTCCAAGTCCTGAAAGATCATTTTCCCTTAAGACAGTTATACTGTTGTACCTAAAAACAGAAAATCAAAGACAGACTTCAATTTATCACCTCAAATGAACCACATACTATTTACTTTAAGTGTTAAAGATGAGAGAGCTATGCTTGTACATTACTGATTATGTCACCATAATGCATGTTTTGACAAGAAACATTTCTGAGTTTAAGCTGTGCTGCTCTAACAGATAAACAAAGTATGGGATATGTCAATTAACCTGTTAAGCACTGAGCCTGTTTTTCAGGTCTCAGGCTCGAAAATGACATTCCCAGAACAAATGACCATATCTTCCCTTCTAAAAGGGTTACATTAATAATCCTTTTTCTCAAAGTAATGATAAACCTGTGAGTTGGATGTAGAGAAGTCAGAATCAATATAGATGTTTTTTATTTTAAAGAAAATTCAGATTGAACATAGTAAAAAACTGTAAATTATAGTGTCCGTCCAAATATTATTTTTGACTTATAGTGAAAACTACCCTTGGATGATGGTAAGGTAGATTAAAAGCTTTAGGAATCCAAAGTACAACATATAATAAGTACCCTGTATCAAGATTGATGCAAAACAAGTGACATTTGACCTTTTTAGAGAGGTTTAGCAAAAAAACTCCACTTCTGAGGTGATCTGGGTGGAAATGGCCTTTTTTACCGTTTCTCTGGAACCCATTGGTCGATTTTGGTGATTGACATCTCTTTCTGACCGTTAGAGCCAATAGAATCGAAGGGGAGTTTCCACATACACACCAACGTTACCATTGAGAAATGAAAGCTATGCGCGAGCAGTTTTGCATGAGAGTGAACCTATCTCACGCTCTGACATCTGAAAATGGAAAAGCAGGTTTATTGCTTATGGATTATCCGAAATCATTTCAAAGGGACACAGACACATTGGATTAACCTATGGATTAACTTCAGCAGAGTTTTTATCGTTTTAATGCCATTGAAGACCACTTTTGACCAGACAACGACACAGGTAGGCCATGTTGCCGTTTTTAGCTACCTAGCGCCACATGTTTTGATGTCTGTTCTTGTTAATATCTTCGCGAGTTCTTATCATGGAGTGATAATGTATGTACCTATCAATTCTGTGTCATCTCACGATGCTAGTCGATATGTTGGATGTGCAGTTAAGATAAGTAATAAGGGTGTTATGAGTGAGTTTCTGTACAGTAATCGGTTAGCATTTCTTCGCTCTTGACTAATTCAGAGGCTCAGCGTTAGCATTGTGGGTTTTAAAAAAAAAAAAAAAAAAAAGATCAGTTAGCTGAGTTTCTTCCCGTTACATGGATATAAAACATTCATAGTTTATTAAATATTAAGATGCCCTCAGACGCTGTTTCCTGCAGATGACGCGTTTTTACCCCCGGTACCGGGGGGGGCAGTGTAGAACAGGTTTTAAACCATCTGTAGATGCACATACAGTCATTAAGGGATAATCAGAGAAATAACTGTGGGTTTATTTATTACTTTTACCATTGACATATTGGTAATCAGTGATGGGCTTTATACTAATTACTGATTCCAGTTTGTAATATTATCAATTAAAAATAGTTCTGTTATCACTCCCTGTTTTATATTAACTATTATTTAAAAATTATTGTTTTTCATTCTAACTATCATCCAATTTATAATCATAAAGGTACTGGTAATAGTTCAAATATCTTCTGCAGGAAAATAATTGATATGTACTTTTAAACATATATTTTCCAAGAAGACCTAACCAAAGCATGGAGATACTTTAGTTACAGGTCCTGCACTTCCTCACATGTGTTTTGTTGAAATGGCTGATTGAACCTTTCCTCAAGTTAACGTTAGGAACATCACCTTGAAATAAACATTGGAGTGAACAATGGAGCCCTGCAGTGTGCAAGCTATTGATTTGTATTACAATTATGAAAGGTCACTACAGGTGATGTGCAAATTGAAATGTTGCAAGTGTTTTCCTCCCTGACAAGTGAAAAGAGAAAGGAATAAAGCACAAACTTGTAGGTAAGGCCATTTAAAATATATTTTTGTATCTGTAAGACAACCGGGGTAAACATGTTGTTGGCAGGCCAGCTAATAGAAGGTTTGCTTATGGGCCACAGAACAGGGCAGGACTTTAGCTATTCCTTGGCTACAGGAAGTGGGCCATTTAGCTGTAACAATTTCCAGAAGCTGACGATATAGTCATGAGAAGCTGACGTTACTGTAAGTAGTGGTGACATTTGCATTAGACTACACTTTTGTTAAAAGTTAATTCTAAAGGCAGTAGCTAACACTAGTTCCTTTGTGCTTACACAGTCTGTAGTTTAAAAACATACATCAAAATCATTCCTTCCCCAGAGTAGGCAATCTGCATTTCTCCAATCTGTTAAAAGCTGCAAAGAAAACGAAAGCTCACCCGAGGTTAATTCTTTCCACAGCTGGCTGGATGTGGTCAGGTATTGCGGTCAGGTATCTGAAGGTGCAGTGCACTTCAGTGGGAACGTTGCAGGCGCATGATTTGGGGCAGTCACCGCTCGTCGGCAGCACAGCAGCCAAGAAGAACAGAGCCCTCAGCAGAAACCTCCGCAGGTTCGGAGCGCTGCAGCCACACACGCGCATTGTGCACGGAGAGGAGGCTTCAGCTGCACGGACAAGGGGACTAGACTGTGTCCTTAAACATTAATAAAACCACCACCTGGAGAGAGATGCACAGTGTTGTAGCGTATCTCCAAATGTAAATAACAAACAAACATAGATAGATAAAAATAAATAAACTGGGAAACGTTTTTTAGATAGTTTTCTCTACATTTCCATCACTCCATCATTAAAGTTCGTATTTTATAAATGATGTGCATATTAATATATCATTATTATACGCACATGGAACAAAGTAGTTATGTTGATAAAGTCAAACATAATAAATTCCTGCAAAGATGAGAAATATTTTCTCTGTAATTGTAATTACTAGCAGACAATACAGGGGAAAAAAGACTTACCTACGATTTCCTTTTCCGCAGTTGAAAAGTTGCTGCTGCACTTATAATGCAAACAATCCAAATGAAATAGTAAATGGTAAATATTCCGTTTCAGTAGTTCTCCAGTTTGATCCTCAGATGAGTCCACTGTGTCTGAGGCGCAGTGGGACGGGAGTCATTTCTGTGAGCGCCTGCAGTTTAGCGCACACGTTGGTCTCCTCCGCCCCCCTGTAATCTGCTGAAATCTAATCCTAGAGTAAATGCGACCATGAAATACTCAGAGAAGTGGGCTGCTGCAAATGCCACGCATGTGTTATACTTTTAAAACTTCCTCTAACACATTTATCGGGATACGAGTATTAAGTAGGCTACAGTCAAAAAAACAATAATATGATTAACGTGATAACATTTACGAAGTAGTAGGCTACACAGAAGCGTATTTTAGAAGATAAATGCTTTACTGATGGGATTCATAACATAAACAGTAGATCCTGAAATAATGTATAGATGATCTTGGCTCTAGTAATAAGTGATCACATATGGAGATGTGTCAGTAGGCTACTGTATAGTGCCTAAAAAAATTACAAACTATTTTTTCTCAAATGAAAGAACCATTCAGTCACGATGTCCAAATGTGTTCCAGATTAGTTTAATAAGCGTTTTACTTTCTTCTCTCACACCAAATGGAACCTATGAATCCCTTTGTTATTTTTGTGTTTTGCTTATGTAAACCACAAACCAGCCATCAATCCAGGCATGTGGCGCCGATTTCGTTTTTGTCTTTTCCCAAAAATCCTATTCTTTTACTGGTTTGTTGAATTCCTCTGCGGTCACAAATCAGCATATACAGGCCAAAGGCTCTTTCTTCACATGCTCCTCCTTTACAGTTCTTGGTAGTTAGAGAGATACATTTGACATGGCTGTATTTCTGACTCAATGGTGAATTTACAGCTATAGAAACTAAAAACAAATATGTTTTGTAAAGCACCCCTGATATAGCTTTAGAATTTGAAAACGTCCTTAAATAAATAAATAAAATAATTAATTAATTCTGCATGTAGACTATCAGAATCAGAATTCCTTTATCCTCCCACAGCAGAGTGATTTACAATATTACAGCATAGCTCACTGTGGATGTCACCACAACCTGTGCTGAGTTGTTAATTTTAAGCAGTATAGATGGCATAGCTCAATCTGTCTTAAACCATATGATGTGTGTTTTGGCCTTCAAATTCTACATTCCTTCTCAGCTGGTTCACCACATCTACACTATTAAACATCAACACACATGCACACAGGTATGTACAAAGAGACACACACACAAGAACTGCTTGTTTCCTTGAACATCTGGACACAACACACCAACACATGTGGACAACACCACCTCTTCTATTTCCTTTTTTTTCCTTCAATTTGTGATGTTTCTCAACCAGAAACCACTGTTTCTCTGATAGAGAGTGATGTAACAGTCGATGGGGTTAAGACATTCTCATAAACGTGTAACACTTGATTCACCAACATGATGAGAGATGGCTATATTGTCAGAAGCTTGTTTACAGCCACTTACCAAAAAAACAGATAAAACAATAAAATCCCATCAAAGAGGATTTGTTCTGCTAACAGAGAATCATATTTGCACAAAGTAGAGATTATTTTCATCACTACAAGTCATCACCATAAACCTTTTCTTACAGGTGACCAATCGCAGTGATAAGTGACTCAGAGGGGCGAGAGGAGATAATGGGAGGGGCATAGCTAGGTATTGTGTGTATTTGCATGTGAATTATGTGATTATGTCTGTCCAATATGATTTGTTGGTTTGTGATTCTGCTCACCAAAAAATGTCATCTGGTGTGTTTTCTTTCCGGCCAAGGAGACCGTTTCCATGTGGCTTTAATTTACTGCGGATGATGGAGTACTTCAAGAGCAGCTGTATTATTCTTCAAACTTCAAAAGTTTAATGCTGTGGAGGAAATATTGGGATTCCTGGTGGTTCTTTAAATGACTGTGATTCTGCAGCATATTGTTCGACTTAAGGAAATTCCACGTGTTTGCATATACAGTTTAACCACTCGATAACTGGACAACAGCTGGTGACCATAATCTGATATTGCTCTCTTCTTCTGTGTCCTCTTGGTGTGGGCTTTAAGGAGTGTGGAGGAACGAGCCGGCTGTTAAAAGTCACAGCTAGCTGGTAGGCTCTGAGGAATCTGTAGACACATTCAGCCTCAGCTCCCACTCTCACCTCTGGTATGAAGGGGGGCCCAACTCTGTGGGAGGTGAATGACAGGAATAGTGGAAAGAAAATATCGCCTTACTCTTTCAACATCCTTCAGAGGTTTTTCCTCATGTGTGGACATTTTTTCTTTATAATTCACCATTTGTTATGTTCTGTTTCTGTCCTCGGCATGTATGTTCAAGTATTTTTAATCTACAGTATAAACTGATTTCCCTCCAAAGTTTAATTCAGATTTACTTTGTATGTATGTAAGAGAACTATTGTTTTTCTTTTTGCTAGCCCAAATTTGGCTAGTTTAAGAAAGAAATTACAAAATGTAGGCCCAGCAGACATAAGGCGGTTTGTGGACAGACAGTTGTCAAATGTTATATTCTGACGTTTCTGGTACCATGAGGATTCAGGAGAAGGGGCCAACAACAATTTGGTTTCTGAACTGTGCAGTCAACCATTCCAGCCAAGCATGAGCTTCAAGCTCTCAGTACATTCATAATCATTATCATTATTTACAGATGCTTCGGAGGGATAATATAAAGTCCTTAAGCGATATAATGACTCTTGAGTCATGTGTATTAGGTTTGTAATGAGTTTATTATGAGTCCGTCTTTCTTTAAGAACCACAGGGTAGTGTGTGTGTGTGTGTGTGTATGTGTGAATGTGTGTGTTGTGTGAGTTTCAGAGAAATCTAGTTCCTGGAATTCAGTTTTGTGATTTCACTCCTGCGGACGCCCTGACTCAGGTTTCATAGACTTTTAACGGGAACTATAATAGAAACCCAGCTCTGATCCATGTGGCATTAGTCACTCGTGTTAACAGCTGTTTGTTGTGAGTCTGATGTGACCTTTGGCCTCTCAGGGTCATGACATAACATAACAAACAAGGTCACTGAAATAGTGACTATAGTTGAATAACACTGGATTGTTTGAATGTATCTCAACAGCAGCATTGCGTTTGTACAAAGAAAGGATTCATATTGATTTATAATTTATTTCAAAGCATATCTTAACAAACAAAATAAATGAAATTATTTCCATTACATATCCTCTGATTTTGCATCAGGATGTTGTTAACTTGGATATTTTTTAAATCACCCCACAGCTGCATTAGTGTAGTTGCTTGTGAGCTGCTCAGTTAGAAAGCAAAGCAAGACTGTCCAGTTATTTGTGAGCATCTCTAAGTCCTCTATCTGTGGGGCACTGACCTTTTGTTAGAGAGCTTGATCCTCTGCTCTCAGTGGGCTTCAGATGCTATGAGAAGACTTATGTGAGGATTTCTGTGGACAAGGCCCTCTGATGGTGTGTCAGCAGGTCTGTATCATGCCTCATGTTTTGTTTGAAAACATTTCAAAACTATGTTTTCAGGAACATATCATTTGAAAAAACCTATCCTAGTTGTAATCATTCCTAATTTACATTTTTCAATTTGATGAGCATTATTGTGCTTTTAAATAATTACACTTCAGAGTAAGCCTACCACATTCTCATTCCTCTTTTGAATGTGAATATCTCTGTTTATGCTTGTTCATGACCACATGTGGTAATGTAAGGATACATATGAAAGTCATGCATGTGTTCTTTAAGTGTGTGCATTCTGTCTTCGTGTGTGTGTGTGTGTGTGTGTGTGTGTGTGTGTGTGTGTGTGTGTGTGTGTGAGCCTCTGCCTGTAAGCCAGAGACGCGTAAGGTTTGCTTTGAAGTGTGAAACACATTCCAGTTCTTGAGGAAGCTGCTCACTCTATTTATATTTTAAATATGTGAGAACAAGTTCATTTCTTCAAAGGTTTTCTCACACCAATTGTAATCAGACATTGTAGTGATTGATGTTTGATCGAATAACTTAATGATTATATGATGTACTTAGTAATAATCATTTATTTACTAAGTACATCACTTCAGTACATTTTATTTGTATAACCATAATCTTAATGATTATCATGGTATAAAAACAGGGGTTTATTACACTCTTTGCCAAACAGTATGGAGATAGACTTTTACAGCTTATTGCTAACATGGCTTTCTGCTGAGTCATAGTTAGAAGTTGGAATTTGGTGATATCATTGGTGCCCTCAAGATTCACAGGGCTGTATGGCATTGACCTAGTCGTTGTTGATTTACAAACATGTCACTGACTGTCAGTGAGCATGTTGATCCCGGAGCGGTTGAAAATAGTGATGTCTACAAAGAGGAAGCTTATGATGGTAAACAAATGCTGGAGATTATTGGCTGGCTGCCCGATGACTTCATGATGGATGTTTGTTTTCCAACATTGAAATCAGCAGGATGTTCTCATTGTAGTGACTGTATGGGTGTTTGAGCGCCAGTAAGTATTCTATTGTTTAAGACTAAACAAAACCAGATGGTTGGATATTGGCCTTACATAAGGACAGAGGTCAGGAAAAGTAGTTTGTGGAACTTATACCCTTTACACATTGAGACGATAAACTGAGAGGTATCCTATTTTTTTTAATGGGTTAATACTTTTTTGTGTAACGCAGATCAGCAGTGGAGATGGTTTATAAGTTATTTCGCAGTCAGTTTACTGACTAAGCCAGAACTAATTCAAGAACGACAGATCCCAGAAGAGGCACTGACTCGTTCATAACAATTGTGACCGTACTATGAGAAAGCTTTCATGGTTATTAAATGCGGTACATTTCTGCAACTCAGATATATTTATTACTGGTTTTAAATACTGCTGTGTGATTTGACTCTGACTGATGCACATCCTAGGTTTTCTTAAATACTTTTGACAACTATGCTCTTTGTGTATGAAAATACAGAAAGACTTTGAGAGTCAATGCAAACCAGAGAGGTCTAAGTAAAAATTGTTGATATGCCAATGTTTAAGCCATTTTAAATGAATCATTAACATTTTGCAGGCAATGACAAGAAGGTAAATCTGTCACACTTTTTTAAAAATAATGTGAGACATATGCCTATTTTTTCACTGCGTAAAGTGATAGCGAGAAACACAACACATCTCTTCTCCGATTTATATTTGTGGTGTTTAGTATTTGTCCACAAATACCTTAGCCTGTTATTGTGCCTGAACAGAAGGAAGTTTATAATTTAAGGAACAATATGGGACATATGCAATCACTTCAGCCTCGAGCTGTAAAGCACCCACTCTCCTTTTCTGTATTTTTGGTGCATTCATTCCGATCTGTGTACGTCTCAAGCTCTTAAACAATGCTTCAGATTCAGCTCAACCTACTCTCTTAACAGGCCACTTTTAGCAAAACACAGTGGGAGTACAATCATCAAACTCGCAAACGTAGTAACCATTTGTCCTTTTTTTAACCCTCTTCTCATCTTGTTTTTCTTTCATGCATCTCTTATTGAGTCAGTTTCTGATCACATTGCAAGTCATTCCTACTGCAGGGGAAGAAATCTGATCCAATAACAGGCCGAAACTGATATTTTCCAAACACCTTACTTCACCTTATCTTTGTTGCTGACCATTGCTTTTTCCCTCTGGTTATGATGTCTTTCACACCTTTAATCATTTTGCTTTTGTTCGAGACTTCTGAAAGAGGCCTGTTGTGTTTTTCTCTGGTGTGTCTATGTGGCCTTTGGTTGGTGTGCAGTTGTTAGTGCACGTAAATCTGACCTCATTTCTTGGTTTGTATAAACATGCCAGGAAAACAGTCATTCTGGAGAGTTGTAAACTTGTGTGTTTACTGCTTTGTTTATCGCCGTGATTGCAGTAATGGGGTTACCATGGTACCACAGTAACTTCATCACTGCAATCAAGCATTTTTTCACAAACTTTTTCTTTGGTGTTACGCTACAAAAACAAAAATAGTCAAATGTCAAGTTTAGCTGTGAAATGACATTTAACACAAGTAAGCAACCAGTGTTACAGAAAATTCTGTTGTGTAACATTGTTATGTATTTGTATTATCAAGCCTTATCATGGAGCAAGACAGAATGATCACTTGAAAGCACTCATATTATAAATTATTACATATTAATACATTAATGCTCCCAGTTAATAGTAAGTACTATTTTCAATCACTTGTTTGGATACAAATATTCTACAGTGCATGTGCATCACTCAATCAATGCTCAGGAGAAAGAGGATGTCCTGTCCATAGTATATATGTTTTATCGCTCTGCAGTAAGTGTTAAATAAAAAATGCACATATTTGTGAAGTAGAGCATACACAGGACGAAGGATGTCACAAGCTTGGGATCTGGCTGGTGTAGCAGGACTCTGCGGTGCACGTTAGTTGCCTCTTTTGGTCAGGGCTGAGTGACTCTGGAGTACAGGAGCACCGAGCCCTCCGCTGTGCTTCCTGTCATGTTATGCTGCTGTAACTGCAGGGATTCCAGAAGTTACAGCCATACTGTAGGCCTCATTGACTGAAGACAAAGATCTCATGCACCATATGTTTCTGATCCGGTTGACCCAGGACTTTGAAAATGTGAGGGTCTCCTGCTATCCTATTTTTTTTTTTTTAAATACCAATTTATTTCCGTGCCTAGTGGTCCTTTGGGCCCTAATGGCCCCAATAAAAACAGTACATTCCATAAGAGCCATTAGAGGATATCAAGGTCCTGCTGGTAGTCCTGAATGTGATGCTCACTGTTTATTATCTTCCTCTTTCATCTGCACATTTATAAAAGCACCACATTGAACACACATGTGTGACTTAATTCACTGAAGGAGGATGCCATTAATGATGAACAGCTTCAGTTTCCATTAATACCATTATTGTGCTTTTACGCAGTCATTTCATTGCTAATGGAATAACAAGCAAGATGAGCACTTATTGGACAGCATACATTTGAGGCTTTAAAGACAGAAGTTATGCAACTGATCTCTCTGGTAGTCACAGATTGGATTCCAGGAATTATATTAAAGCCATTTTGCATTACATATGCAAACAAGATGTGTGTCAAATAATGCAGCAAGTAAAATTAACATGAATATGGCAGGATTGTATAATACTGAGGGCTATGTGAAGATCTGTTGGCCAGGCTAAATACAAATGGGATGTTGGTATATAATGCAGGCAGTAAATCTACAAGAAAATAATGTACTATATTGTTTAGTAACAGCATACTTGATAAGCATGTGTCATAAAACTTCAACACATCAAAAATCTGTTTTTTTAATCTAGAGAATATGCCTTCTTTTTTCTTTGATTACCTCTAGCCAATTCCCTGATTGCTTGCTGATTCCACTAGTTGCGATGCCTACTATGCGTACCTGTCGCAGCGTTGGATATTCTTTGCTATTAATTTATTGCTGACTCTTCCACAGGCACTCTAACGATCCCTCAGTGTCTCAGGTAATGCCAAGAGGCAGTCACAATCCAAGATGTTGCTCAGTGATCTCATTCAGACCCAGCAGGGCTTTCCAATTTCTCTGTCCTCAGTGCTGGCCAAGTAATATGTCACAGGAACAAATCCGAGTGTTTTACAAGTTTAGTATCCGCATCCAAAAACCTCTACCTTTGGAAGGCGCAGAAGTCTAAAGCAGGAAGAGATGAGTCAGAGTTATCCTCTTAGACCTCATTTCTCACTCAACAATCTATTTTCTGTTCACATTTCGACATTAAACATTGTACAATATAAGGCAAGCTTCCACATTTCCACGTGCATTTGAGGGAGGGAATGAGAAAACCTTTTTAAGGGACCCAATTCCAATGATGGGAACTGACAATATTGTCCTGCTCTTGACCTACAAGACTTAGATAGTAAAAAGAGAAAAACTAGTTACAAAAGTAACCATGCAGTCTAAATAGGAATGTAAGGAATAGTGCAAGTCCTGTTGGTCCACAACAATTTAGGAAATGTTGTATATACTGTTAATAAGTGTAGAGCACAACTCTGCACTTAACATTCCTAATTTTGTCTGGATCTGATTTGATCTTAAAAAGTGATGAGTAAAGAAGATGGATTAGGAAAGGACGGATAGCGTGTCATGGGCTTGAATGTGTCCAATTTTTCTTTCCATATACCGTGAGCAGAGGAAAATGGTTATTTGTCTCAAGGGAGAGGTTCTCTGAAACACTCTGATTCATCTCCTCTGTTATGGCTTGTATCAGCTAGTTGACTCAAACCCTTGTAGGTCCTCGGCCATTCCTATAGCACATTTTTAAGTGAATGCTCGAAAACTTGACATCGAGTTGCATTAGCTGTGATTTGTAAAGTATATATACAGTATACAGTACTTTGCTCCTACCATGATTTGGTAAAATCTGTAAAATGTTGTATTCAATCTAAGACAATTATTAACAGCAGCAAACTGACATGGCAAGCAGTGCCTTCACCATCAATGGCTACAGTTGTGTTACACATGTAGGTGTGTCTGTTTCAATTTGTCTCGGTTCTCCAGAATCATGACTCTTTTTTTCCATCTGCTCAACTCAGAAAGAAAACCAGACTGTGGAAGTCCAGAAACTGAGAATCAACATTCAAACTAATAATTTAAAGATGAATCAGAAGCGACAAGGGGGTAATGTGTATGGTATGGTATAGTCATTAACAGTGGCCCCTCGGTGTGTCACTGCATCTTGGCTCCATCACTCACATCCTTCCTTCCATCTGTTTTTCAGAATTGATTTGGGCCAACATTAATGTGTGATTATTAATTTGAAATATGTCAAAGAAGATGAGTTAACTAACTTTTTATCTAATTTTGATTATCTTTTTAATTCAATAATGATCTCATACATGTCTGTTTGCAGTGCTGTAAAGTTTCTAAGTAGATTTACTCAAGTACTGTACTTTAGTAACATTTTGAGGGACTTGTACTTTACAATTTTGTGCTACTTTGTACTTCTACTACACTATAATTCAGAGGTAAATCTTGTACTTTTACTCCACTACATTTATTTAATACCGTTAGCTGCTTTGCAGGTTTTGATTAATGATATGAAATATTATCAACACTTATATAAGACTTTAGTTACACCTGGAGTCACATTCACAAGCTACCCTGCAGTATACAAAGTCATTTAAACTAGCTGCACCTTTACCAGCTTTGATAAACACATTAATGCATTAATCATTTTGATCAAAACATTATACACAATACTGAAATGGCCAATCTGCATAATGAGTACTTTTACTTTTGGTACTTTAAGTATATTTTGATGCTTGAGTAACATTTTGATTGCAGTACTTTTACTTTTAACGAGTATTCCTACACTCTGGTACTTCTACTTTTACTTAAGTACAAGATCTGAGTACTTCTCCCACCTCTGTCTGTTTGTGTATGCGTTTATGTTTATGTGTGTGTAATACCTACACAGTATGCGACAGTGTTTGGGGGTGATTTACACACCTATGACATTTGACCTCTAGGTGTCAGCAAAGCAACACACCATGCACCTAAGGGACCTTTGCAGGTCCTTGCTAGAGACCAGGAAGTCTGGATGAGTTATGTGTATATAAACAACAACACTGACTAGTGTGTCAGTATAGAGACATGTTAATGGTGGTACGATGTGTAGATGATATGAATAGCTGGGGTCCATAAATTGTGTTAAATCTATTAAGGCACCTATGGGCAGCCTGAGAGCTTGATATAGGTTCTGGTCTGGCAAAAGTGTGTTCAAATATAAGATATTGCACTTTATGGGACAGAAGCAGTGTGCACATGGCTACTACTTCTCTCTCTTTTATCCAATTGATCAGTCGGCCTACAAAGTATCAGATAAAGTATAAAAAATGTGTACCTGATTGTCACTGTTGATGATTTGGTAGTTTGCATGTATTATATTTGTTGATGTGTTGAGAAATGTTTCATAATCCTAGGGTCATCCTGGAGAATTCAGCTAAATAATGGTTATTCTGTCCGCTTCTTAATAGTTAACATTTTGGAGGTACAAGCTTTTGACCATATGACTGAAATATGTCTTGTATCTGATGATTTAGGTCATACTGCCACCTGGTGGAGAGTAAAGTGGACTGCAACTCACAATGAAGTCATGCTGTTCCCTTCAACATGCTTCATATTTAAAGTTAGTAGCAAAGCACCACAACTGTTGGTATGTTTCGCCCATGAGATAACACATTGTTTTCAGTCTTCAAATATATTCTATAAAGTCATATTGATCCTGTAAAATTGTGAACTGTGTTGAATTTCTTTGCTAGAACAAATTATGTTTAAGTACAGTTTTGAGGTACTAATAGTCATATTATGCTACTTTGAAATTTGACTCATAGTTAGACCTACAACTTTTTAAACATGCAAATAACAGATTAGAATACTATATACAGGTATGATATAATGCAATACTACAGTACACATCCAACCCTCCCAGTAGAATACAACGTGTATAAAACTGGATCCACACGAACTACAAAATGAATGGTAAATAGAACAAAATGATATAATCTAGATAAGACTATAAAAGGAGCCATTGTGCATAATGACTTCTATTCTAGGATCTGAGTAATTCAACCACCACTGGGAAAGATAATCAAAACGGCAATGTCACAACAAATAAATCATGCAAGAATTAGGATAACACAATATGATGAAAAAAAAGGAAGAATATTCTATTCTACGTTTTTAATGAGTATTGAGGGAAAATGTGCAAATGGAGACATGCTGGCAGAACAAAAACTAAATGAAAATCAGTTTCAGAGCAAAAGTACCAGTTAACCTTTTTTAACAATCACTGGAGTTGCTAAAAGTGGAGACACTTGATAACATAGAACATTTCTCACCATTACTATGTAGGAGACAAAATGGTTGTAGCATTTTGTTACTAGCTGGCTCTGCTTGTAACAAAAGGACAACAGTTCCACACAGGAGTTGCCCAAAACAATTATTTATTTAACCCAACGCAGTGGTTACAACCAACAATAAAACACAGAGGAGCGGTGGCCTGGTGCACCGAGCAGGGCAGCCGAGAGAGAGCGAGAGCCTGTTCTGCAGCCCTCTTAAATAGTGGAACCAGGTGCCACAGGTGGTTCTCATCACTGCTGATTACAAGGAAAACCCAGGTTACAACAGCAACACATGGTGGACAACCACAGGGTTGTCACACCCCCCCCCCATAAAAAAAGGGTCCCCAAGACACTGAAACATCAAATTATTAATAGAGCTTATACTTACATAGACTAAATTAAACATAGCTTACCCGGGTGTAAATGTTACATTATTTTACCACTGACTAATTTCCATATTCACCAACTTGGTACATTTTCGGAACCTTTGAGATGTTGGATGTCTAAATGGAAAGGCTGTAGAAACAGGGACCATCTCATTAACCGCTGGTTTGGGTTTGGTGACTTCCTCGGCGGGGCGAACCTGGGACAAGAGCTTCACCAACTCACTACGAGAGACAGACAATGGGACAACACGCAGCGAAAAAAAAAACATTCCCCGAATTGCCTTTTGGGTCTTGCTCTTTATAGGCCTGGGCTCGTGTTACTGCACAAGGTGAAAAAAACGTGTTACATGCTGGAAATATCTTTGTCAGCTTTTTCTCAGGGTCAGCAAGTTCTCTCACCACTGGCTTGGAGGATACCACTGGTGAAGGAAGCACATCGGGCCACAGTCTGCCACCAGCCAAATCATTACACAGGATGACTGCCACTCCTGGAACAGGCAAAGCAGGCCGGACTCCCATGGCAACCTCGCCCTGCCCTAAATCACAGGACAACACCAACCGATGCTTTGGAGCAGACAGCATGCAACTGCATCCCCATTCCCCTAGACAATACACAACTTCCAGTGTCAGTTTCCGAGGAAAATGGAAGAACATCCTCACTTATGTACGAATCCAAAGCACCTGTGTCTCTCAGTATCTTAACAAGGAATTTCTTGTCACTTCCTTGCAAAGACACATAACCTTGACGTATAAAAAGAGGCATAACCTGGATCAAATTCCTCTGCTACCAGGGAGGGGCGAGGCTTCACCTCCTGCAGGGCTAGTCCCAAGTTAGAAACCGCAGCAGCAACTGGTTGCGGGGTAGTATGGAGTTTAACCGCAGCTATAGCCTCATCCCTAGCAACCTTGTGGGCAGTATGGAGTTTAACCGCAGCTATAACCTCCTTAGCAACCTTGTGGGCAGGAGCTGCAAGGGCAACAGGCCTGGGAACCTGGCCATTTTGGAGTCCCTTGGTTTTTGCATTAAGTTCCGGGCATTCATTTTTCCAATGACCATTACCCAAACAAAAGTTGCAAGTATTTAGATACTTTATCCCTCCAGCCATACGGACCTTTGCTCGACCTTAACACTTCACCCACTTTACCTCTGGGTCACCAGACCAGTTATTTCTGCTCCCCCAGTCAAATCTCTCCCTGAATGAATCTTGTGTGTTAAAGTGTATTCATTAGCTAACACCCCAGCGTCTGTTACATTTTTAACCTTATGCTCATTCAGATACGTCGCAACGCGTTCTGGAAGGATATCTTTGAATTGTTCAAGAAGGAACAGTTCCCTCAAATCATTAAGATTTACTACTTCGGAAGCCGTGACACATCGATTAAATTTCATCGTCAACTCCCGAACAAGTTCCATATAGATCTGTCCTGACTTCCTTAGCTTCCTGAACTGCTGACGGTAGGCCTCAGGCACCAACTCATAAGTTTTTAGCACTGCAGTCTTTACCCTAAAGTAATCTTCACTGTCAGCCATACTTAATGCAGAAAATGCTTCTTGAGCCCTACCAGTTAACACACACACTGTAATAGCAATGTTTTCTCCGAATCAGACCACTGTCGTCTTTGGCTAAGTTGCTCAAAAAGTCCAAAAAAATAATCTACAGTCTTCTCATCGAATTTCGGTGACAACCTCAGGTTATAAGCTACATCAAAAGTAGCTGGGGACACCCCAGGAGAAAGCTTACCCTCTTGGATGAGGTCCAACTTGTAACGCTCTTGTTGCAATTCAGCTTCCCGCACCACTGTAGTTAACCTTAAACGCTCCATCTCAGTGTCCTGCTCACAAGCTCTAGCCCGGTCCTCACGAGCACTTGCTCGTTCCTCACGTTCACTGTCTTGTTGGTACTGCAGCAGCATTATTTCCTTTCTCTGTTCAAATGTCATTTCACCAAAGTCAGACAAAGAAAAACCTGCACTTCTCTGCCGCCCTGGATTTATAGCTGCCTTCTCAGCCAACTCATCCTCGGAACAACCATCGACAGCCACTGCTGGCAGAACTTCTTGCAGTACCAACTGGGCCTGTAACGTAGTCACTATGGTGTCTTTACAACCCTGCTTTGGAACGTCTACCTCAAAATGCTCTGCAGTTTTTAACAGTTGATCTTTAGTACATTTTTCCAGCAGTGCCACACTGGGACACTTAACAAAATCCATCAATGATTATGCGAACTCCCTTGAACCTGGTGCACAAACACTTAAAGGATTTTTTAATTATTTGTTTTAACTCTGGAATACCTCTCCCCTAGCTAACTGCCTACCCAATACTGACTATCTTGTCTCACCCTAGTCTTCATGCATACCACGACAGGTGTTTTAAACACTTACCCAATGACCCGGTAAAGCCCCAACGAAGCTGTTACTCACCAAGACAGCCACGGACGTGTACCCATGACAAAAAAAAATGTTGAATCATGTTTATGCAATAAAATAACAAACAAAAATAACAAACCAACAAGCTCCCCTAAAGGAGATGTTGCTTATGCCTATCAGGAAAGGTAATTCCAAAGCTACTCCTTAATGCCCTACACCAGGAACAAACTGTCTAACAATCAAGGCAGACAAATCAAGTAAACAAATATCACCTGGTTCTTGGATCGGACGAGCCCCCATATGTTACAAGCTGGCTCTGCTTGTAACAAAAGGACAACAGTTCCACACAGGAGTTGCCCAAAACAATTATTTATTTAACCCAAGTGGTTACAACCAACAATACAACACACAGAGGAGCAGTGGCCTGGTGCACCGAGCAGGGCAGCCGAGAGAGAGCGAGAGCCTGTTCTGCAGCCCTCTTAAATAGTGGAACCAGGTGCCACAGGTGGGTCTCATCACTGCTGATTACAAGGAAAACCCAGGTTACAACAGCAACACATGGTGGACAACCACAGGGTTGTCACAATTTTAACCCTGTTAGCTTGGGTAGAGGAAATAGAATGTCGATTGGCCCAATACTTCCAGAATGATATAGTTATACTGACTTTGGTGTTCCCCTGCCTGTTCCTCGAGCGCAGGGGTGGGCAAACTTTTTGGCTCGGAGGCCACTATGAGTTTTAAAATGTGACAGACGGCCGGGCCAGTAGCAGATCGGTGAAAAAATATGTAGCTGTCCACTCCTCATTAAACACTCGGCACTCAATGTCGACTTTTCTTTTCTTTGGTCCACTCATTGTTACAGATGCAGGTTCAAAGGTTAATTAGGTTCAAAGGTGAGTTATTGCGTCATTGCGTCATTGTTTGCGTCATGACGTAACCGTTTACGTGCCTTCTTATGACCCACACGGCGTTTTACGTCGCTGATTTTCTCCGCAACACAGCTCACAACAACATCAATAGAGGACTGCGTCGGGTAGTTTCTAATCATACGATGTCAGATTAAATTAAAGAACTACTTCTCCAACCTTATACCTTTCTCCAAAGTGCCGTGGTGCATTGTTTATTAATGTGGTTCAGCGGGATTACCGCCCGCTGCAGTGCTGCTCGTGCACCGGAGTTTATTCTACTGTTAACTCACGGCAGCGGCCGCTGTAAAGACTGTCACACAAGCAGCTGATAAATATCCCCAATTCCCCATAAGTGAATGTGTTTGAGTATGAATTGACGCTGTTTGGCATCACAACGCTGTTATGAAAGTTTCTCTGGCATTCTACAGGTGATGTTAGCATAGCAACCGAAGCTAATCAGACTATCTCGACTACTTGTTGCTATCATGGCATAAACCGTTTTCTACACAAAATAAACAGAATCACACGAAGCCTGGTTAGTGTTTTTTATAAGTGTGTGGTCGCGTTCTAGTCACTTTTCTCAGCGCTACTGCTTGTTACAACTTGTATTCGCTGTACTGTACTAACCGTGAACTGTTATTGCTCAGGTTAATCTTGACCCCCTCCAATGTAAGCGTGACGTATTTGGTTCTTAGATCTTGCCGGGTTGCCGACTCCAGCAAAGGTAATTTGTGTCTGGAGTGCGCCATCTAGTGGGATCAACTGAAATGCCGGGTATTGCAGGAAAAACGCAAAATGAATGCGGTCTTTACTATAATTTGGACAATTTTGTACCAATATTCGGCGGGCCGGATTAAAAAGCCCAACGGGCCGTATATGGCCCGCGGGCCTTAGTTTGCCCATGCCTGCTAGCGTCAGTGTAAGGGTGAAGTTGGTGGTTTATTTAAATGTCTCCAAAAATGTTGGTCTGAACACAGTGGCGGCGCCAGGGTATGGCTGGGGTAGGCTACAGCCATACCAAGAAATGGCTTAGCCCCACCTTAGCCCTGCCATGAAAAATGATGTTAAAGTAAGCATATTCAATTAAATAATAAGCAAAATGCTAAATGTTGAGAACAAGGCTTGCGAAAATATACGGGTCGTGTCCACAACACACAAACTGATCCTGCTGTTACAACAAGTGCACGTTACTGATGCAATATGGATTAGACCATTCGGGCTTATGCTAGAAGAGGGGTGCAAGGAATAGTCTAAGTAGTGGGGGAGTTTTATACACAAAAGGTGTGGAAATTCTCTGGCGTTATAATACCAGCGAGGCCTCGGTCAGATCAAAATGCCTCCGAATGCAATTTGAATAGAGTCAGACCTACAGCCAATCAGAGCAACGAAACGTTGGGTCTGCGTCATGTATTACTGATGAGATCAGTCGGAACCGCCATTCAGTATCCCCATTGGATCTTCAACGTGTACTATCATACGTCACGTTCACAGTGATCCCTTTTTATTTATTACAAACAAATGTGCCGTTTTATTTCATACAGTTCCATTTTGATTGAGACAGGGAAATAATCTAAACCTCACGCGTGGCGTTTCACTGTCAAGGGGGGCGATATAGCGTGTATGTAATTACATTGCAAATACTGACTTGAGCCCCACCACTGTATGGGTTAGCCCTACCATAGATTACCCAACAAAAATACTCTGGCGCCGCCACTGTCTGAACATGTCAGCATGCTGACTTGCTCATACCTGTGCTTGAATACAGCCTATTGTATCTGTCAATGTGTAACCAAAGCCAAATTACTTATTGTATTCTTATCTTATGTTTGGTGATAAAACGAGTGAGGGGCAGTGGCGGTTCTAGAACATGTTACATGGGGTGGCAAAGGGGGGGCAAGAGGTCATGCCAGGGTGGCATGGGAGGGCGGACAGTACGTGGTATTTTGTACTGTATATATAACCTATTTATTGTTAAATCATGCCCTAACACAAGTGTTCTTAATGCACAAGAGAAACAAGGTGTTCACTTAGACAAACAATCTAAAATATGGTATAAAACAGCAGAAAATACTCATGATACCCTAGAATTCTGTTTATTGTAAGTACAGTTAAAGTACTTAGTTATAATTAAGTACACAAATGACATAACCCATCTCTTCAGAGAGCTAAAGGTGACCTGTGCAGCAACACATTTCAATCAATATTTGTCAATACTAAGAGCCGCTAGATTGTGCTGCTGTAATGGAATATGTATGCAAGGAGAATAAAAACATACGATGTGGTCCAGCTGGAGTCTCATCTGCCTCCTGATCACTGCCTCTGTCCCTCTTTCTGACACTTCATCTTTATTCCTCACATACATTTCTTCTTCTTCACTAATGTCTTCATCTCCTCCTGGCTTTCTCCTGCTCTGACCCTCCTGGTCTCTTCAGTGAACTCTCTTTTCCTTTTCCTCTTTCTGTTCTTCCTGATCACTTCTCAGATATGTCTTTGTGTTGTTGTTGAATCACTCCAGCTACTCTGGCCTGCAAGAGTCTACTTGTGAAAAGCACTGGTACAAATGCGTGTATAACTTTACACGTTAGGGCCATGTAGCTGATAAGTAGCCTATAATAAATATAACATCAGAAAGTATTTATCATACGCACACAGGCAGCTGTGTTTAGACCCAGTTTGACGGTAAAGGATGTATCCTGGTTTAATTTATCTGGCCTCATTGCTGTGATGTGTAATTTACGTGGATTTAATAGTACCGCATAGTTTAGCAAATAAAGTGATCGATCTCCGAGCTAGCGCTGTCTGCGTAGTATTTTGTAACGTAACGTCCCAAACAGCGACCGTCTGTTAAACACTATCGATTCAAACAGCAGCGTTTTAGTAATATTTTTGTTTCAAGCTCTCGTCGTTAGTAAAAACAAAACTAGTCGAAGGGGAAATGCTCCCAGGGGAAGCTGATCCACCTTCAGGTGCTGGGACAGCTCGGTCTCTCTGCAGCGGTGTGTGAGCCGCGGTCTGTGTGAACGTCGCTCCGCAGTTTAATGCAGGGCCGTAGCTACTTTTTTAACGGGCCTAAAATTATATTTAAAATTATTCACTTTTAATTCATGTACTGCTTGTTTCGTTGATTGAGAAGCTTGTGGACATAGTGTGGGTTTGTTTCTACAAGTACAGTTTTAGGGACACAAAAGTTAGGGGGGCAGCTGGGGGGGCAAAGCTCTACAGTGGGGGGGCAGCTGCCCCCCCTTGCCCCCCCGTAGATCCGCCCCTGGTGAGGGGCCAACATTCCTAATGACATAAGTGTTGCATAGGCGGCTACTGATCAAGAGCTTATCCACTGCGGTTTCCTACACCCAGTCCCATGACCATGACGCACAGTGTGGGAATATTAAACCTCAAGATCCTTAGTGCTGTTTTAGTTACTAGTCACGTAGGGAACATGTGTTGAAGAAATGTGATGAAAACAGTAAAACCCTTCACAGTAAAATTCTACAGTGCAAAGTGCAAAGGAGGTTTGTTATCTTTCGACTATATCTGTCCTTAAGTGGTTAGCAGATACGAATATTACAAGTCAAAGGGAAATGAAATACAATGCAATGTGTCCTACCACAAGGGATTGTTTGTGTTGGAGTATTTCTCAGATCTGGTTGGTTATGACATACAATTATTGCCTTCTAAATCAAATACAATACTTCATATATTTTGGTATATCTAACCGCCTTTGGGTTGGTTTCTGAATCTGTTGGAGCTTTTAGGGACAAGACTGGCTTTATCCTACCATATTTTCTGTGAACTGCTCAAGTATATTTCATCTTAAGTCTATTTCATTTATATACTGTAGCACTTTGTTATGTAAGTCCCCAGCTTTAATCACGTTAGCATACCTCAATCATCATCAGAGTGTATGTTTGTTGCTCTGGTGGATGATGAGGTCAAATCCTTGATCTTACATATTTACTCCATTTCATATATTTAATTTAAACAATAATTGATTTGCTGTCTGATGGATGGCAAAAAGACCTGTAGACTAAGCTTTTGAGTCTTTGTTACAAGCAATCATTTGACTAATATGAGATGTCAAATGTGGCAAGGGTCAAATTAACGACATTGAAAACACAATAAAGAATATAGACTTTTTGTCTACCTTTTCTTTAACTAATTTTGAAAACGAAACATAAGTACCCTTTTTAGGCAGAATGTTGCATGCAAATGGGGACCAATATTTTTCAAGTTAATGAGGTGGTTTGCATATATAGAGATCTCAAATGATTGAGAAACTGTGTTCATGAAACTCATGTAGCCGAATATATATCAGTTTACTGAAGCATGCAGGCAATGGACCCAAACCTATTTCTGGATTATTATAATAGAACATTTTCCTTCCATATATCTCAGCGTGAAGTCAGAATTGAGTGCCTTTAAATGCCTCTCGTTATATATCCAATCTACTTTACCTCAGCAGGGGCTGTGTGAATTAAAAAGGTTACAGAGCTCTCATACTGTTGATTGTCAGTTCACGTCTGGATTGATTTCCTTCATTATTGAATGAGTTTGAGGTGCCTCTGAATATGTGTAAACTCTAAAATGTGCACGCACAAAGGAATGAGACATGGCCAAGCACTCACATTTTAACGCTTGAACACACCTTCACACAGAACTCCTTTTTAAGTCTTCAGACATTTTCATATCTGCTCGAGCAACCCCCACATGCAGCTGGGGCTGGGCAGCCAAGTGGCATAGCACTGCACAGCATGGCTCTACCTAGATGAAGACAACATATTCACCCATGCACGCTCTAACACCCTTCCCTCCCGCTGACAAGACGCAAAGAGTGGAAAGAGCTCCATGAAAGATTTACTAACGGACTGAGGTGTTCTCCCTTAGAAGCTGAGCAGAGGCCGGTGGTTTTGGGGAGAAAGGGAGGGAGGGAATTCCAGAGAGAATCCCGCAGTGTGTGAAGTGTATTTCTGTATTCAGAGCAGAAATTAAGTATTCTACTGCTCAGCAGTGATCAGTCTCAGAGGCTTTCACCAAGCCTCCGTCTTACCCTGGTTCTTCAGATTGCATCTGCAGTTTGATAGCTGATGGAAGGAGATAGTGGCCTGCTCCTACACAACCAATTACAAAATCCAATTTGACTAAGAGAAAGTTTGAAAGGTTAACATAAAGTCACATGCAGGCATGTGGTTCTTATATGAAGCCTGCAGAGTAGAAACATCAAACTTGTGTATCTAATTCACATTTCGTTCTATGGTTGGGAAGTGAGTTTATCAGTGTCTGGCACTGATAAACGGTGTGTGCCAACTGTGATTGCACTAACAGAGTCCACATTGATTACAGTTTAATCACTGCTTTGTTTCTCCCTTTAAAAACACATGTGGCCGATGAGTGCATTGCACATTTTAACCCTCTACAGACTTGGCATGATGAGTCACATCTCTTTACTTCATGCATCATAGATAGAACTCAAACTGTTTCCCTCTGCAGGACTTTCAGGGTGACTTGCCTTATCAATGATGTCCTAATACAAATAGCTTTTTACTGTAACTCCTCGGTTTGCAAACTGACTGATCTTAAACACTGTATCACATGGGCATCCACCTAATCAATGCATCAGGTTCCTCAGTCTGCCTGTTTCACATGTTGTAATGAATGTTGAATTTCTTGCACAAATATGTGGAAATAAAACTGACATTAGACAAAATGAAAATAAATCCCTGTACAGTGAAGAAAAAATAGTCCTGCAGACAACTTCTTTGTCAAACTCCTGCAGCATTAAATCATTGTCCTTGTGCAGGGTCCTTTCAAAATATAAGAGCATGAGAGAATCATATTGCTTTAACACCCAGGCTTGCCAGGAAATGAGATATCTCATCCGTCACCAATAATATAATTAGATTATGCTGCCTTGCAACCATGGCTGTTTAGCTGCGCCACATTCACTGGTACAGCTACACCCATATACAGCAGGTTTCTTTGGTTAAAAAGAGACTTTGATGCAGCAGAATTAATCCTTGAGGGCAACATATCAGCACAAGATGGGCACTCGTAAAACGCATAGCTGACAGTTTTAGCATCAACTGAATCGATCTGGAAACCCCTTTTTAAAAAATCACTATAGGCCTAATAATACCCCAAATCTTACTTTCACATATGCCCATCCCAGAACAATAACCGATAGTTACACAAGCTATGAAATTAAAGTCATTTGAAACTGTACACGCTTAAAGGCATCTGAGGAATTTGCAAAGCGAGCCAAGGTGGGACGGTTCTGCCTCGTGAGTAGAGCGCAGTTCACAGGTTGCGCGCTCCTGTCTCCATATCACTGACACTTCAATTAATTATCCGCCTACACGAGACGAACATGGATCAAGGAACGCGCACAAGCAGCGAAGAAAAGCTCCAAACATGCACCCCGATAACCATCAAATGACACCAAACACGTGCTGTCATATTTAGCTGGACTGGATCCAAAATTACTTCCGAGCGTACGCTTTGTCCCGCACCGGAGAAACTGGATATCAGCCTGCTCGTGTTTGCACCCTGCAGTCAGTTGCTGGGGACGCACGTTGTAAAATGAGGTTTGGAAGCATCATTGCATTCGTCGCTCTCTGCTCTTTTACCGCTTATTATATTTATGAGCCCATTCCTGAGGACATAGAAGAAAGATGGAAACTCATGCTGACCAACTCTTTCTTCAGGAGTCTCAGCCACCTGGTAAGGAACACGTTCTGTCTACTTTGACATTATGTTTACCGGTGCTAATGAATACTTACAAAAATAATCCTAAATTTAAAAGCCTAAATGGTTTAGTAATACAGTATAGCCATATCATATCTGAAAACGTATTAACTTGTACAGGTGGCAAATTAAATGTAAATATTTTTTGCTGAATTGGATATGTATGGTTCATAAACAAGATTATGTCAGATGCTAATCCATGTGTATAGTCTTGCTCATCTGTTCTAATAATAGACCATATTAAGGAAACTCTCCTCTGTTAATGGTTGTTAGAGCCTGCGGTTTACTGGAGCCGATCGGGGTGCCTAATATGAGTGTTTATGGGTTTATAACCCTAAGGCATCAATGGCTGTAACATTAGTATAACAATTATAAATAGCCTTTTTAACTAGTTATGGAAGCTTAACAAACTTAGTTCATTATTTAATTCATTAGTGCAGCCTACTGCGTCTAACATAACATTGCTTATTTTACAATGTTTAGTTCAATAAGAAATTAAGTTTGTTATTAGAACGTATCAAATGCATCACTGTGAAACATTTATTTTAGACTTCATTGTTGAATGATACAGCCATATGTATGCCCCTCCAGCAGGCTCATTCATTATATGATTGATTACTTATTCATGGAGTGATTACAGGTTCTGTTTTACATTGTAATGGGATGGTTCTCTTGGGGGAAGTAGACATTTATAGTACGTGACTTATATTGCTTTTGTTAGCAACCACACTTTTTTAAAGTTAAATGCTGAAAAAAGTTTTTTTGTGGTAACCGTAGAAGAGCATCAACTGATTAGCTTCATGTAAAGCCAATGACTGCCTACCTCAGCAAACATAATAGGGTATGAGTCATGCTTTTACAACTTGTAATTTAGTTACAACTTCTCAAAACAAATGAATGCAGGGGGCGGTGGAACTATGCCAGGAGTGACTCCCATTACTTTCCCTTATTATCCATTACAAGGCCATATACAGCATTTCTGTTATCTTAATCATTTCTGTTTTGAATATTATGAGCTTTGTTCCAGGAAATTGTTTACAAAAGTTAAACTGCCTGCAATAGCTTTACTGCATGATGACATACTAATGGCTCAGGTTTGATATATCCTATAATGTGTCTCTATCTCATGATGTCTCTCTGCTTCTCTTTTCCAGGCAGACCTCAGTGAATTACTGGGGCTGAAGGACTACATGGGGGTAATGTACTTCATAACTCTGGCTGAAAAGATAGTGCCCATGTCTGACGAGCATATCAAGGTGACAGAGGAGCAATTTGATGGAGTGGACGTGGTGCTGTACCAGCCAAAGAAGAGTGACGGTGACACTAAGCTCAGGAGGGCTGTCATATACCTGCATGGTGGAGGATGGTGTCTGGGTAGTTCCCGTAAGTCCATTGGCTGGCTTTGCCCTCTTTTAGCAGAGAGAATGCCGATTCTGACTTCTAAGGATGTGTGGAAAGATGGATGAATGGGTAATACACATTCTAATAATGTATTCATCACCCAGTAATCCTACCATTTTATTGGTAAACTATTACTTTACAGATTTATATAGACTGCCTGTGAAAGCTTTCACGACATGATCTTAAATTAGGAAATAATATGAAACACAAGCCACAAGGCGTTCACACTTTTCACGAGGAAATAACACACCGTCTGCTGAAGCAGTCGGAGCCTCAGAGGGTGGTTACCCTGGCTAATCCAAAACAAAAATACATGACATGCCGTTTGACACATCTCATGCTGCAGACAATCTGTTGAATTGCTGTAACAATTGCATTAACTCACATATTGCCAGAAAGATAGAGGAGGCATGGTTAATCTCTTTTACTTTCTGTGAGATTTCTGGATTGAATGGATGTCAATAATTATGGTGGTTGAGTTGCTTTACCATTGCTTTAAAATGTTTGTGTTCTCTGTCTATACAGTTATGAGTCCATATGATCTTCTGGCCAGAAAAATTGTCAACGAGCTAGATGCAGTGGTTCTTTCTGTAGAGTAAGTAATTTATATTTTATAGCCAGTTATTGTCACTTTTAATTCTGCATAAATGTTTGTTTTTATTTGTATTATTCATAGTCCCACTGTTTCCCCACTGTTTCCCAACTCTTTCGGTCAGCCACTCACACAGAGTTTTCTGTAGTCATATGTGCCTGTCCGAACTCATTAGTCACAGGGTAAAAGGAAGTGAGGATGCAGTAGAGTGAAGCTAACAGGTTTTCATAAAGGCCCAACCAGGGCTTTCCCTGTCAGAGCTCCACTCACTGCTGCTCTTTGGCACTTCCAGTTTTTAGTCTGCCGATCAGAACAGTAACTTTATTTTGGTCTCTCTATATGTACCCCCTACTGACAGTTTTTCAACTTCATCTATGAAATTAAACAGGTGAAAGTCTACTACTCACTGATTAAATCAGAAATATTTTGTGTGTTATATGGCGTTGTTGACATAAGTATTTGACTTTAGGAAGCTTTGGGAGTTATCCATGTACTGGTGTCCGATATTTGAGGAATTGCCTTATCTGCTTCATCCACATTTCTGTCTTCAATTTGTTAAGTAATCAATTAGTAATCCCAGAATGGTACATTATCAAAACCTGGCATGTGTACCATTTGGCATACTGATGGAGACTGAGAATAATTAAGAACATTGTGATGGAAATGTCTGAAGCAATGGAGAAAAAACTTAGAGAGACACGGGGAGAGCTGGAGCTTGATGGAAAAAAACACTGATGGTTTATTATGAAGTTAACGGCCGGAGAATTGATAAGACATAGTTCCCACAGCTGTTGCCAAACCAATTCTGAAGAATCTTTCCCAAGTATTTAGCTAGCTCTGAGAGAATAATCAACATGCTGCATAACAAGATAAAACAGGCAAAGCAAACACCTATCAGCTGACGCCAACAGGCAGGAATAGGGATGGGCCTAGGAAAATATTTCCCCAACAAACATAACATTTTAAGTGAATGTACGCTATTTACGTTTGTTTTTTCAATAATTTAGGTACAATTGGAAGTTGTTGCAACCCTCAGTCAGAACATTCCAAGGTGCTTCTTTGAACAAATCTGTTTATGGTGAACTGTAGCCTATTGTGGTTCAGTGAATACAACTCTTTATAGGAAAATCTGGTTATCCCCTTAAAAATGTCATGTTTATTTTCCCCAGCTCAAAATGTTGTCTGTGCACATGGCCCCCAAAGCTCATGTTTATTTATGTTTTATCTTTAATCTGCCCCTTTCTGATTGTTCAGGTACCGCCTTGCCCCTGCTTACCACTTCCCTGTCCCATATGAGGATGTATACCGTGTGGTCAAACACTTCCTTCATAAGGGGGTGCTGGCCCAATACTCTGTGGACCCCGGACGCATTGCTGTGTCTGGAGATAGTGCTGGGGGGAACCTGGCAGCTGCTGTCTCCCAGCAGGTACTGAATCTTCAGCTCTATTTTTCTGGTTCATCTATTGAAAAATATGAATTGAGGTGACCAATAATGACCTTATATTCTATGGCCTATCATTTTTGCCTCTCACCTACAGATTTAAACTATTCAGCAGTTCTTAACTATTAATTTTAAGCTAATAAGGAGTTTGCTTTTATTGTTGGAGTTGGAGAAAAGATAAATACAAATTAAAAACTACATTGTAAAAGTACGAGGGTAGAGCTGGAGTTAGTGCAATTGCTCTTAAAGGAGTGAGTGGGAAGGTTACAGGGGAAGAAAAAGATATTTGTATTCCCCTTGGGCATAAAACAATTCTGATTAAGCTAGACTTGGATTGTATTGCTCACAAAATTCCATGGAAGCTCATGAAAGAGTACAAAAATGAAAACAAACAGTACATTTACAGCAGTGCCATTGGCAACGGTACCTGAACAGAGAAAACGACGAAGGTCGAGACAATATGCCCTAATAAGGCAAGGACTAAAATGATCTCTTTGGAATTTACTTGAGATTGAGACAGACATTGTGCATTTCCTGATAATATCCCTTAACTTAGTACAGTTCAAATAAAGTTATTGACAATAAACACCACTTGTATCCTAGTAATGCACACTGCATTTGTAGGTATGCCGCTATAAGCCAATTTAGAATTTGTGGAACTGGCAATGTCAATATAGCAATCTTATCCAATCCATTTCTCTATCAGCTATGATATTGTTCTACATGCCCCTATGTATGACCATCTTGCACCAGGAGCCTGTTGCTGCTGGCATGGGAGACCAAATCCAGCTATGGTCAGGATGAAGTCCCATGCTTCATGCTGAAGCAATTAATAGTGAAAGTATCTCCTTGCACACCAGAAATAAGGGAGCCATCCCATAGGCTACCAATGCATGTTGAAGGCATGCACTTTGCATACTATACCATCTGCTTGTATTAGAGATTGATAGACTACTAAATGGTCAAGCTGGGCAATTGGTTAGTCTACAGCAAAGTGTCTCCATAGAATGTTCATGTCTTCAAAACAGTGACTGCCCCCTTGCTCTTCAAGAACATGCTTTAGAGCAGCGGTTTTCAAAGTGTGAGGCGCGCCTCCCCGGGGGGGGCGCCAGAGAGCTTCAGGGGAGGTGCAGCGTGAAAAAAAAATAACAAGAAACAGGGAAATCTAGCTAGTTAACTTCAGCTAACTTTATGCGAGCGGCAACATGGATAGATTTTTTGTGAAGTTACCTAAAGTGAGAGAGGAGACAGCGTCTGGCAGACAACGGAGGAAGTATGACCACGATTATTTGAAGCTAGGATTTTCATGGACCGGTCCTGGCAGGAGCGGACTGACCATCTGTGTGTTCTGGAAAATCACAGGCCGGTCGCCAGCGGGCCGGTGATGGCCGGCTCGGTTCGCTGACGGCCGGCACCGCCCTTTATTTTAATTTGAATAATACTTACTTTGATCAAAAGCAAGTACCGGTCAAGGCTGCAGCCAGAGGATGATCTGCGTTATTCCTGTCTACATTGCATCCCCGCATCATCCGCCTGTGCGCATCAAAGACGCAGACTCATTGTTCCCACTAAAGTAGGGGTGAGTGTAATAAGGAGGCAAAGTTGACGTTCAGTGTGTTGCCGGGAGCATATAAGGATTTATCCACGATGTTGAAAATGTTAAAAATGTTAAAAATGTTTAAAACATAAAGATAAAAAGGTTTTAAAAAGTTGTTGTTTAATGTTTTAAGGAGGTGACGCTACTCAGCCAATCAAATCGGTGCAGTCAGTGAGTCAGCACGACAGATTCAAACACACACAGAGACGAGAAAAGAAGAGAGAAACAGCAGTGAGTAATTTCAAATGGCGTGCTCAAAAAAGAGAAAGATAGAGAGCGAAAACAGAGCATTTAATTACATTTCTCTTACTGTACCTCTTTGAAATGCAATTGAATTATAGCAACAACAACAATAATAATAACAATAATAATTGGGAGGGGGGGCGCGGCTGTTTTTATGTTCTCTGAGGGGAGGCTCACCTTCCCACACTTTGAAAACCCCTGCTTTAGAGTGATAAAGATACAGAATACTTGTCTTCTTTGAGCTTCACAGTAGTATACCCGCACAGGGATATCGTCAGAGACAAACAAATACAGAACAATGGATTCTTCCTGTAACAACTATGACTTGTACATGTGAGCAGATGATGCACTTTTACTGTATTTCTTAAAAAATGCACTGCCTATTTCATTGGATTGAGAAACGTTTCTTTGAATACATGCCAATATCACTCTGTCTCTCTTCCCAGTTGCAAAAAGAGCCTGGACAGCAGGTTCAGTTGAAGGCCCAAGCACTCATCTACCCCGTACTGCAGGCCCTGGATCTAAACACACCTTCCTATCAGCAGAATCAGGACATGCCCATTCTGCCCCGCTACCTTATGGTGCGTTTCTGGAGTGAGTACTTCACCAGCGACAGGGCCTTTTTCAGAGCCATGATGGCCAACACTCACAACAGCCCTGAGTCTTCCAGCCTGCTGAAGTTTGTCAACTGGAGCACTTTTCTGCCAGACAGATATCATAAAAAATACAACTATAGTGCTCCTACTGTGGTGCAGGGAGAAGAGGCATTTGGGAAGGGGGGAGCATCTGGATCTCTCGCTGACCCGAGAGCATCACCCCTGTTGGTTCCAGACTCTGCCTTGCACTCTCTGCCAAAGGCCTACATTCTGACATGTGAGTATGATGTTCTCCGGGATGATGGGATCATGTATGTCACACGGCTCCTTTCTGCTGGTGTTGAGGTGACGCATGAACACTATGACACAGGATTTCATGGAGGGCTAATGTTCACTGTGTGGCCAACTGACTTCCTGATTGGACGTCGTATGACGGAAAACTATATCAAATGGCTCAAGGAAAACTTGTAAAAAAAAAACTCTTGACTACCAGTATTCATTCCAGTTTTCCCACACAATGCACCAGCGTTTGCTTAGGTGCAAGGGTTTTATTTGTTCAAGATATTGTTGTTAATTTCTTATTCTTTGGTCATCCTAATTTTCTGTCAATGTATCGGCTTCTTCTGTTTTTCCATTCATGTATTGAAATAGTTAAGATACCAGCACAAAAGCAGGTCTGAATTGTTCACATAGGTGGGTTTGAGCAAAAGCGTATATACCGTGAACAGTGAGTACAGCTGGTACTTAAAACGTAAGATATGTTTGATGTGTTTGCAAAACTATAACTCCTGCTTAACAATTCCTAGCATTGCATGAAAGATTGGCAAGTTTTATTGTGTTCAAAATAAGGAACAATAGCCCTTAGTTGTGTAACCTGTATCAATAAAGGTACACAGGGGGATGCTTGCTGGTGTAGTTGATGATTTAAAATGCAGTGTAAATGGTATATTTATGTACAACGTAATTCTTTTGTAATCGCTGCACATCAGGTCT
The DNA here is from genome assembly GCA_031216635.1 of Dissostichus eleginoides. Classification (NCBI taxonomy): domain Eukaryota; kingdom Metazoa; phylum Chordata; class Actinopteri; order Perciformes; family Nototheniidae; genus Dissostichus; species Dissostichus eleginoides. Next base: position 18,314,270 of record CM062268.1, on the reverse strand, counting down.
ACACACAATGATATTTGATGAGCCACATTCCACGCAACAAAAAGCAACAATGTGCATACACAGCAAACAATATTAACCAATTTCATTTACACATGTTTGTGATTGAATTTAGCTGAATTTAATGTAGAAAAGTAACAAAGAATCAAATAGCAAAAGTCTAAAATTATCAAGTGAGTTCTGTATAATAATATTTACAGTATAGGGGTGTGTGTGTGTGTGTAAGTATGGTCTTATTATTGTGTGAGTAAACTGCTTAACATAACGTGGTAAATGTAACCTTTTTGTTAACAATAAATAAGCTACTATAAGTCCGAATATAGACCTGCCTTTGTGTAATGGACATAGGCAAATTAAGAGAAAGCTGCAAGGGCCAGCTTTACGATGGAATGTGTCACATTTACAGTGTCTAGCCAAGTTTCTATGGTTTGAGTAGGTACGACTTCAGTTTATTACCACTTTGAGTTCCTGATCTCTGCTCTAACAACATTCAGAAAAGGAAAATACTGGCATCTATTTTCACTTTGGCCCAACAATCATATGAGGCGGCTTGAAACGATTCCCTTGTCCCTCTCTTTTATCTTCTTGCTCTTTCTGTCTGTGGGCATGGTAACCCTGCAAACTCTCAGCACATGGCACAGCTATCTGAAAGATAACAGGGAGATAACAACAAATAATCCTGTAAACAAAGATCTCTGAGCTGTTTCTTAATGTCTCACAGTTTCTTAAGCTTTACTTTTTAAAATGATAACAGTTGATAATAAACAAATGGAAGTCAACATTGAATAAGTCAATCAGAATCAAAAGACTAAAGTTAGAGTTATTTTCGGCAAAACTGAAGCACTGCTCAATTATCAGTTGAGTTCATGACTATTTCAAATTTTGGTTTGGAATCCTTCCTGGACAACTTATGATTTGAATCACTTTGAATTTCAATGTTGTCTGTCAATAAACTCACTTGAACTGCAATTACTGATCAATTGTAAATGTGTTTGCTATTAACAAAGAGAGAATGACATACTAGAATAGACGGAAAAGAGGAACACAAATGTTTTGGCATGTTACAAGATGTCACAAGATACATTTAACTTAGTGACCTCGAACAAAATGCTGTGCTATGAGTATATTTTGGATAGGCTGACTCAGACACAACAAATCCTCTTGGAGCCACAGGTTAAGCAGGACTATGTCCACAACGTACGACTACACGCTCCATCTAGGTCGGAGGTTGTATTAAAAAGAAGCAGTTCTTATATCTCTGGATAGCAAAGAGGATGATGCATGAGTGCAAACAAATCATTTATAGTATGATACAAATAGGACACCTCGTTCGTCAGGACATGTTCAACAACCCTTCACGCCTCCTCGGTAAAGAATGGATTATTTATGTAATGGTCATATTCCCTTTATAAGCTGGCCTAGTGTGCAAGTATGTACTTGTATAGATGCATATACACATACAGTGTATTACTATTAGTAATCCTTCTGGAGAGGAAATGGTGGGACTGTTTCTCTGAATTCCTTCACTGCTATGGAGGGCTAATAACAGTAACGTGAGATGGATTATGACAAATGATTCCTTGAAACTGTTAATATTTAGTGGTTTTACACAGATTATAGCTACACACAGAACACAAAATGCACACAGAAATACTCACACAGAAATGTGCGTAAGCAGAAGTAAGCTTTCACATACTGCTGATGCAAATAAGCATAAATGTAACATGATTTCTCAAAGGCTTCCTGCAACACTGTTCAGCTTGAAAATATATCATGTCACATATTCAAAGGTAAACGATATAAAGACCAAAGCTAGTCAAGGTACGTTTATTCTCTTTCTTTTACAATGGAAGCTTTGTTTTCATTCCTATAATAAATGTTCTGCTGCTTTTTCTCGTCTGCTCTGTCTGTGCAGCCCACTATTGAACTTTACAAATGCTTTGTTTTGGTGCTTTTCCAGGAAGGATGCCAGTGTAAATTAAATGAGGCATAAAGCATGTTTTGATAAGTTCTGGATGAGAGAAAGCACCTGATCCTCTCTGTTGTATGACAGCAAAGCCCTGTAAAGTGTGGTTGATAGGAAATCAGGGCCTAAATAAACTTTAAAGGTCACTGGCAGAGCAATATAAAAGGAAGCATTCGTGAGAGCTGAGACATTCAGATCATTTCAACTGTAGACATACATATTATAAATTGTAAAATATATTATGTTTGTTTACACAGCAAACTCAAACCTTTCATTTTTCTATTGAAAGACTCTGACTAAGGAAATTGCAGAACAAACCTTGGTACTCTAAAACAATGACAAGCGTATAGGAAATGAAAATGAATATCAGGAAGGAAGCGAAGGTAATGCATAATTAGCAAGCAGGGGTCACTATGGGAACCAGAGATCAATTCATTAAACTGTTTTTCTTGGCTGTCTTTAACGGTGATCTTCTCTTAATATGTGTTGATGATAACAAATACAACATTTTTGTAATCGAGTTGTAGAAACCGCCTTTAACTTGTTGAGGGATGCATTTCCACCTACAGTTGTACATTATTTAAAGTCAGAATTCTTCTTAAATATGATAATGACTCAATGACTACAGCACTTCCTTTCTTGCGAACAACTACAAGAACATTTTTTGACCACAGTCTCTGTACTTTCCATGAGCCCTTTATACTTTAATTTATAATTAAACACAAGCATGTTTTTCTTTACTTCTGAGACTTCAAGCTCAGGTGACTGAAATATGTATAGTATTGTGTGATCTACAATTTAAACTGATTTAATTAGGTAAAGTGAGTGATTTAAAAATATAGAAATAATCCCAAAACATGTTTTTAGACCCAGGTCCTAAAACACTGTCTCTTCACTCTGTAACTAGATGACAAGCATCTAGGAAATGAAAATGAATATCAGGAAGGAAGCAAAGGTAATGCATAATTAGCAAGCAGGGGTCACTATGGGAACCAGAGATCAATTCATTAAACTGTTTTTCTTGGCTGTCTTTAACTGTGATCCTCTAGTATTGATGATAAGAAATACAACATTTTTGTATTCGAGTTGTAGAAACCGCCTTTTAAAAAAAAATGCAGATAGGAAAGATATAAACTGCTAAAAAACTAAAGGACTAAACTTAAATACTCCAATTTCTCCTATTTACCAAAGCATTGGTTGGCAGTGTTCAGTAACAAAAGGTTTTAATGATGGTAAACAGTATGGATACGGACTAACTGAGAAATACATTTTGGAGAATTCGACCAAAAGCATGGATTGGATTTCCAGATTATTAATGTTAATGCAGATATTGGACACCTATAGCTCAGCTCAACAGGAGTTGTGGAGGGACAGTAATGGGGTGATGTGATCATATGCATCACAAATCATTAGGACAGTCCTCTTTTTTACAATTTGTGTTGCTTGAGCTCTAATGCAATTGAAAGTCAAAACTTCTTATTTGAAAAGTCCATCCAAAGTATGACAGACTTGTGTTGCTGATGAAAAGCCCAGAAATCCAAAAGTAGGATGTGTCTTTTGAACAGTTGCATTAAAATGGACAGATTGAATTTCAATTACATCATGTAAAAAAGATAATTTTCTTTCTTTTTCCGGATCCAAGGACAGAGGGTTTCGTATTCATAGTCTGTATAAAGCCCCTTGGGACAAATGTAACATTTTTTATATTGGGCTATATAAATATAAAAAAATATCTGATCGATTGCTAGATTAATTCTGACTGTGACTTGAATTGAAGTGTGCTGCTTTAGCCAACATTATTATTATTTTTATTTAAAGATAATGCATATTTTATCATAAGTCACAAAGAAAACAAAAATGCCTCGATCCATCGCCAAAGATCATAGATTTTTTTTACAATTTATTAACCTTCCAAAAAAGAAAAGGAAAAGACACATTTCTTAGTACAGTAATGAAGTACAAAAGACAATACAAGCCTTGAATCTTGAACAATGCTGACTCTATACAAATGAACCTCCAGTTTCAGTTGCAACAGTGTTTTACCACAAAATACAGATCATTTTTCAAAAGGAGATATTCCCATCTTACTATCTCAGAAGCAGGGTGCATTGAAAGAGGACATCCAGCTGACTGCTCTTGCTCTGCATTACAATGTATAGATCTTATTAACGTGTTGGTCCCTTAGCCAAAAGGCTCTAGACTTTCTAAATCAATATTGATGCAAAAAATGAGTGTCTAACAAATCCTGATACAAATAAAAATAGGAACCCATACACATATTGTACATTATTATACCTAACAGAGTGTTAATACACAAATAGCTACAGGCTCTACTCATCAAATGCATTTACAGCGGTTGTCTTACATTACTTTATTTGGTCAACATTAAAATAAAATGTAATATATATACACCATAATAAAGTATCCACATTATTTATCAGTATAACAAAATACACGTAAAGAAGGAGCTGATTCACATGTTTGGATTTGCTATATTGATGTTTCTTTTATTTAGGGACACTATGTTGAATTTTTTCAGGCTGGTTCTCTTTGCTGCTCTGTCTTTCTGATCAGCTTCCTGAGCTTAGCCAATAGGAGCTTTTTGAATTTGTCCCCCATGAGGAAGTAAAAGACAGGGTTGATGACACTGTGCAAGAAGGCAAATGGTCTTGTGATGATGTACAGGCTCTCTATGTTCATCCTTGTACAAAGCTGCAACCCTGTCCATTCGTGCTGAGATGCTATTCGGATATTTCTCAGCACATGGTAGGGTGTGTAGAGAAGCAGAAACATGATAGCTGCCGATACAGCAACCCTGAGAGGACGCTTGTACGTGGTTGTCCGGCGCTGTATGGCCCTTTCCTGGATACGGAGCAAATGTGCAATCTGGTACGAGAAGCCACACAGTCCAAGCAAAGGGAGAGTGTAACCAGTGAGGGTAAGCCCCAGGCTGTAGCCCAATGTATGGACCTCTCCTTTCAAGCTGGCAAAATCCTTGCACCTACTCCAGTTTCCTCTCTGAAGGTCTTGGACCATCAGTGATATCATCGGAGCAACTTCCACATTAACAGCTAGCCAGCTCAGCCCTGACACGATCATGGCTATTTTCGGCCTCAACAGGTAGTGGTTACGTGTTGGATGTCTTATGAGCAGGAAACGGTCCATGCTAAGCCAAACCATAAACAGTATGGATGAGTAAAGATTGACATGCAGGACATAGCGGTTGATAACGCAACCATAGGGACTCTTCTCTGGTTGGTCATTTGCATAGAGGTACGCGAGGCGTGGAAGTGTGCAGAGGAAAATAAGGTCAGAGACTGCCAGGTTGAAGAGGTAAATATTGCAGCTCTGCCACTCTTGCAAACAAAATATATAGCCAAGTACAACCAAAAGGTTGCCAGGGAAACCAACGCAGAACTCGATGGCATAAAACGGTGACAGGTAGTACCTCTCCAGGACATCCTTGATCTTTGTACAATCAAGCACCTAGAGAAAAGACGGTAAGAGAACAGAAAAGAAAACATAGAGAAAAGGACAAGAGAGGGGATAGGAAGGGGAGTCAGAGGAGGGAAGAGAAAACAATGGGTGAGCAACGATAGAAACAAAGTCCTATATTGAAAATGTAAACTTTAAGAACAATTTCTAGTAATGAATTTCAGTAGAAACTAATATTTGGTTTATAACTAAACACATTATGTTATATGTGTATAAGACTTACCATGCTGTAGTTGTTCTAGTAGTTGTGGGTAGGTGAATAGAGAGTAGGATCATGAGCAGCTGCGGTCACTATCTGCAGAGTGGACATGTAAATACTGAGATGTGAGGGTACTGCTGCCTTTAATACTGGCTGAGAATACAAAAGGCTGTTTGAATGTGATTTGCATGTAAAATATGGAAAGATGATGCAAGCTAAACAAATCATCCTAGAAGACTTAATAGGTTACTTAAACCTATCAAACTGAAGCCCTGTCTGGTTACAGCTGGAGTTTGTATCAACATGGAAAATATGTACATCCTATTTCATCTCTAGAGGAAAAGTGCAACACTTAAAACACTTTTCAGATTTGTACTAAATGTCGTACTTATTTACATTACAATGCAATATCCACATTTAAATATGTTAAATTCACCTTTTATAAATCAATACTTGTATAGAGCCAGCCTAAATGTTGATTTTTAAGCAACCAATTGAGACTCCATCCATGCACTTGGTTAAGACACACTGTATCTTTTTTTTTTTACTTCATGGCCTTGATGCAAGTCTTTTTTGTACTGTGATAAAGAAAAGGCCCTAAATGTGAAATATAATATAATTTCTGACCCTTTTAAGAATTTTAATCTAGAGTTGTACTTACAATTTCCAAAGAGCTGAAGTCTGATGAAATATGTGGTTGTTGTAGGTAAAACTGACACGATCTAAAAATAAATTCAGGTAGCATTATCTTCCCTTGAGGCCAGCTGTCCAAGCATGTTTTTCTTGTTCCAATGTTTCTCTCGCTCTGCTTATGAGAAAGTACTTGTTGAGGGATGCATTTCCACCTACAGTTGCAAATTATTTAAAGTCAGACTTCTTCTTAAATAGGACAATGACTCAATGACTACAGCACTTCCTTTCTTGTGAACAACTACAAGAACATTTCTTCACCACAGTCTCTGCACTTTCCATGAGCCCTTTATACTTTCATGTATAATTAAACACAAGCATGTTTTTCTTTACTTCTGAGACTTCAAGCTCAGGTGACTGAAATATGTAGAGTATTGTGTGATCTACAATATAAACTGATTTAATTAGGTAAAGTGAGTGATTTAAAAATATAGAAATAATCCCAAAACATGTTTTTAGACCCAGGTCCTAAAACACTGTCTCTTCACTCTGTAACTAGATGACAAGCGTCTAGGAAATGAAAATGAATATCAGGAAGGAAGCAAAGGTCATGCATAATTAGCAAGCAGGGGTCACTATGGGAACCAGAGATCAATTCATTAAACTGTTTTTCTTCTTCTCTTCACTCTGTAACTAGATGTTCAAATATTTTCGCTTTTTAAAAAGGTTTGAACGTTGGTGTGGAGTTAATTTTGGTTGTTTATTCGTTTATTTTCTATTTATTTATTTCAATCAATAAGCATTAAGCTTCTTGTTTAGTTATGCAGGTTATCATGTAAAATAGGTCTCATGTGCTACTATGAATACCATGTGCTACTATGAATGGAGAAAGCACATTGAATAAAACAGCAGTTCTTCACTAAGCTGAGTAGTCACGCCACGTGTTGTCCAAACCCTTTCGGTGGGAGTAAAACCGAACAGTTGGTGAGACTTTAGATGTGCAATACATCCCCTACCCATTGGCAATATACTTTTCATACTGTAGGTATACAGTTTAATGAAATAATCTTGATATGAGTGGTTAACAAAAGAAATGACATTTTTTTTTTTTTACTACAAATAAAGTTGTATGAGCTCAAAAGTGTGGTACTATTTTAGTTGATAGTTAAGAGCAAGTTCTGAAAGTTATAAATTCCACTTTTCTGGTATTTTCTTTTATCATTCACAGTTTTTTTGTCTTTTGACATACTGCACAATAATTGAACATGGTGGTTTGACATGCTGATAAAACCCATCTAAGAAATCTTTAAAAAAAATTCTCTACCTGATAAATGAATGTTTCACAAATTATAATAGCTATTAACAGTAAATAATGCATTCAAATCCCCTGGTTTGTACTTTGATATGCTTTAACAATGTTGAATAAAATCATATATCCTTCACTTTGCTATGGAACATGTGCAGTTCACATAACAAGTCAATACCACAGTGTTAGCTTTAATTTTTTTATATAAGTTGTCATGTGCCTTTCCTGTGGTTGCATAACACATTATGATGATGTTGATTCTCAGAAGGAGCCTACGGTATATTTTGGCAACAAAGCTTACAATGTTGGTCAGCCTTGGCGAAGCACAGGATCGACTGCTGAGAGACATGTGAGACAAAGTCACGGCAGCTTTTTTCATTTATTTTGTTTTTACCTTGCACTGCAGGGACAGTAATCTCAGGGTTTGTTCAAGTGCAAGTCAACAGTAGGGCAATCATTATAAACGTATTATATGACTGACTTTGGTTCGCCTTAGGCTGTCTTTTTCTTTGTAAATGTGATGTTTCGGTGTTGTTGTTTTTGGTTTTGTTTCTTTCCGTTAACTGTCAAATGGGAACTAAGTATTTTTTGTAGTAAGTTTTCGTGTTTCTCTTATTATCCTATGATACTGTGTGAATAAGAAAATATGAAGGACAGACCATCTATTTCCATTTTTTTAGAAAGGGGCAGGTAACATAAGATTATTTTGATCTCCCTGCTCCTTTTCGGTCAATGGTGTCTTAATAGAGACATGTTTTGTAAACAAGTATTATACATTAAGTTGTGCATACCATGAACGGAACAAATACAAATTAAATGAAATGTTAATGTGACATTTGGTTAATAATTGATGTCTAATCATTTGTTCATACATAAATACAATAAGATTACACTTTATATGCCTTGCTGCAGATAACACACACCAATGTCTGTCCAAAATGGTCCAAATAAATTCTCAGAACATTAGGCAGTACTCCCCTTGGTCTGTCTTCTCATAGTTTAAGACAGCGGGGTTCATACTGTATGTAAGGCATTACAGGCAGTATAGTATACATAACATGCCTCAAGATTAGGTGGATTTAATGACAACAATGTACTTTTGTTGTGTTACTAACATCATCTCATCTCTCTCTCTCTCATGTTTAAATGTAAATACTTACAAACACATATTATTATTTTCTTTGTTGTCTGTAAATAGTTTGTGTGATTTAAATATAGTCTTTAAAAGCAGAGTTCAGTCCTGTCTAGGAGAGGGAGAAGAATATGTCTTTGGTTGAATCAGATACATAATCTAGTCACATATCTGATTATCCAATGAATTTGTATTAGTTTTATAAGAAAGGTGACCATTATATAACATTTGTTAATATGGTACTATTAAAGTGATTTCACTGTAACTGACAATTTGTGTAACAAGAGTGCCCTCTAGTGGAAGACCACGTAGAAAAAATACTAACGTCTGGACAGAAAGTGCTACTAAAAGCTTGTCATTTTACACACAAACACTCTTACCAACTACATGTTGTTTATGTGACCCTGTGCACATATAGAGTGGAGTCTTCTGGATGTGTTTTTGGTTTGAACAATTCCTAGTTGGTCAAATCGGATATATCATGTACTCTTATCTTGGTCTTTTGTCTACTCTTCAAGATACTCTTTTTTGTATATCAAAAGGTCAAATTTAACTACATATGGTTTTCACATTGACATAATTTGGCAGTTGAAAATGTTTAGGATTAACTGACAATAAAGCAGTGCCATGTTCATATTTGAGGTAAAAGAGAAAAACATACAGTGCCCGCGGCTCGGAAAGTCACAAGATTTGAACCACCAAAGAATGTTTTTCTTTTATATTTTTATAAACCTGAAATGACCTTTAATAATTTCTAGCCCTGCAGAGGGAGTCTGGACACCGGCCAATACATCATCCCCTCTAACGCCCACTGCCATATTTCTTATTCTCTTTTTCAGATAAATACGGCACGACTTCAGAAGGTGGATTACCTTAAAACTAAAGTGCCACAAGGCATGTGTACAATTGTATTAATTCTTAACAATTGAAAGCTACAACTACAATGTTGTATTATGTTCATTAAACAAGGCTGACCTCATCACCATAATCACAACGTACAGTGTATGCAGCATATCTTTGAGACCAGTTCAACCAAAGGGCAGTGGCGGCTCCAGAGTATTTTTGTTGGGTAATCTATGGTAGGCTAACCCATACAGTGGTGGGGCTCAAGTCAGTATTTGCAATGTAATTACATACACGCTATATCGCCCCCCTTGACAGTGAAACGCCACGCGTGAGGTTTAGATTATTTCCCTGTCTCAATCAAAATTGAACTGTATGAAATAAAAGGGCACATTTGTCTTGTAGTAAATAAAAACGGCAACCTGGAGCCAATCCTGCAATTTCCCCACAGGTGAAAAAGTTGACATGCTGAAAACCCAACCCTTGCAGGGGGGTCTGGGGGGATTGTCCCCCAGGAGATTTTTTGAAATACTAACATAAAATACACATTCTGGTACTCTCTTGAGAAGAAAAAAAAAAATCTATTACTACACGACACATTTAAAAAAATGAATGCCATTTTAGTTTTTGTTACTTTGTTCTGAAAGCTGAACCTGCTGCTCCTCACAGAGAGAAGAGGAAAGGCTGTGTGAATTACTTTACATTGTGGATAAGGGTGGATAGCCCCCATTGTTCTGTGTGTCAAAATGAAAGACAGCCCACACACCTATCAATCATCAAACCGTGGGGTCTTATTTCATTACGTGTTGATTTCTATCAACACGTAATGTCCATGGATGTATAAAGGGAAGTTCTACCGCAAAATTATTCTCCGTCGGGACTTCCTGCAACAACACCACGCCGTTATCGTGATTCTGATTGGCCAGAAGACATTAGCAAAGATGTTTTATTGAGAAGACGATCACTACGTGACAAAAGTTTTCAAAACCGTTTCTAGTCTTCGGCATTTCCAGACAAGTGGCTACTGAAATCAATCTTGCTGCTGTCTGTGCAATTTCTTGGTATGGCTGTAGCCTACCCCAGCCATACCCTGGAGCCGCCACTGCCAAAGGGATATAGTTTTCGATAATTTACGTAATGAAGAAGTACATTAGCCAGAGAAAAAGAGAAGAGGAAAACATTAATACAGGTTGTAGCAGAAATGTTTTTGTTGCTTCTGTAATTTGTAACTCATCCGTCTTGTGCCCTCTTCCAATCCTCCATATAGTCAAGTTGGGCACAGAGGCACTAAACTACCTCCCAAACGACCGACTGTCTAATTTAAATTTGAATGCTGTTAGGAATAACACAGTAGTCTCATGATACCTTCGTTCTGTACGTGTTTGTAAAGTGGTGACATGGTTGGACCACATTAAACAACACCTTTTTTCTAGCAATTTATGTACCAGCCCCGACAGAAATCATGTGATACAAATTATATCCAGCAGAGGGCAGTATTATCCCAAAGCTCAGGTAGTGGGCCAAACTCCACAAGTGTCTTGCCTTGGATGTGGACAAATATATTGATGAAATAAAGTAGCAACAACAAAAAATAAAATATAGGGTTGGATCAAATCAACTTAAGTAGTGTATTAACGTTTTGAATCAATTTGAGAGGTTATTGGTGGACAAAGCATGAGAGCAAGTCCTAATTGTTTTAATTTAAATAGAATGAAGTTGGAAAGAAGGAGACAGAATGCGGACCAGTGAGAAAGAAGATAAATGGATGACTGATCCTGTGATGGACTTGTTCGTAGAGGGTGGAGCTGCAATCAGTACCACAGTGTTCTCATCACTTATGTGCTCTTGTGCACATGTCGGCGTTTGTGTGAAATAAAGAAATGAAAAAGGTGATGGACTGTATCCTCTAGTTTCACTTCTACTAATGCCTCACTCTCCTCCTTATATGGGTAATTTTCCCAAATGTACCCTGAACACGCAAACACACACGGGCCGAAAAAGTCAACTCAATGTATATCAAACATATTCACAATCAGTGCAAACTATTAGGTACAGTCTAACAGACATCAGGTGAAACCCACTCATTGCAATAAACATAGGCTACAATGTAATAAGTATGTAAATTAATGAATTTCATAAATAAACTTAAAGTTGCTACACTGCATGATCGGATATAACACCCTTGTAGGAATATTACAGGACCACATTTAAATTGATAGATTAAAATGCAGTAAGGCCACTATAATGTAGCCTATTAGTTTATTAAATTACATTACAATATTTAAATTGCTAACAATATAAAATGCCAAAATAACAAAGGTCTCTTCAATGTAACCTACCAATTAGTTTAGCATACTCATACATTTCCTAGACCCGGCACAAAGGCACCAATGGAGGTGCATTAAAAAGCAATGGCCAACAGGTAGTAAAGTCAGTAAATGAAGCCCACTATTCACTAACATAAATTAATTATAACATCCCTTTAGAAATATTAGGCTCTATAACAGCAGATAGAGTGCCATTCAAAGAGTAAGACTGTATTAATTGAAGAAAGACAATGATTATTTGTAAATCTGTGCGCACAGTTCACAAACATGTTAACAACGATCAGAAATGTGTTCACAGATTTACACGTAAACAAAATGTCTGCCATGTGACCCTGCCATTCTTACACATGTATGTGTGTTATTTCCAACCCGGTATCACGGCAAGACGTGAACATGTGACGATTTACCATGCTGGGAGACGTGAAGATGTCACGATATTGTCCCTTCAAACGTGACAGTTACACAGTATTGTTAACCCATGTTAACCAGTGGAGAAATACCCGGAAATGCCAAGCAAATGCTACCCCGACGGTCGGTTGTTATTGTCAATATTAATATAATAATGATTTATTTTTTAATAGTCACACTCGATTTCGCCGATTTTCTTGATGCCCCAGCTGGTCGACACCTCTTTTAGCAGAAACAAAGGCTACATTAATGTATTAAATCGATGACGTGGATCATAAATATATCAGCAATTAAACAACATCTTACATTTCTTTTCACACAATACGTCTCCTTGCAGTATCAACACTAATTCGGCTGACTTTTATATTTGATCCAATTGGTAGATAGGCTGTATTTACACCATAACGGTGCACAGCTGATAGAAAGTCACACCTAGTGGTTAAAGCACGTTATTGAATTTTATTATTTTTATTATTAGATATTAATAGGGTCGATGTGCAAAACAGACAAACTAATAAGGCTTTATTTAAACATTAAAGAATACTTTAGGTTAAGGTCTTCTTTTGAATAAGAAAAAAGCTTTGGGGTATAGAAGAAGAATATGGAGGGATGAAACCCTCTTTAATGGTCACACATGCAGAGCACAGCACACACAGTGAAATTTGTATCTACAGATAAATATTAAGCCTGACAAAGTACTTAACGTCTAATATATTGCTTTCCTGCAATGTTAACTATGTTTAAGCACTTATTTTAACTGATATTATACATATTAATTATACTCTTATAAGATGTATGTAGATAGTATAAGAAATGTGCAGAATATGACAGTTTAATGGTGGAGGTATACACACATATTGATAGATGTCTTGTAATGCACTGTTTAGGAACCTGCGACCCAAGTTTTTCATTCATTGCATAACTACACCGTAGTTGTGTATAATATATGTTAATAAACCTTAGAAAATCTTGAAATCTTGAAAGGGATATGCAAAATAGCCATTATATACAGTCTTTAATTAACTATTAGTAGAGAATAACGAGTAATGAATATACTTTAGGATCATATAATAAAAATAATAAAATTCAATAACGTGCTTTAACCACTAGGTGTCACTTTCTATCAGCTGTGCACCGTTATGGTGTAAATACAGCCTATCTACCAATTGGATCAAATATAAAAGTCAGCCGAATTATTGTTGATACTGCAAGGAGACGTATTGTGTGAAAAGAAATGTAAGATGTTGTTTAATTGCTGATATATTTATGATCCACGTCACGTTTTCAGTTTTGGCGGCAGTTCTTCCTGTTTGTCTAGAACAAAGCCCTGATGTTTCTCATCAGGGCTCTATAAATAGAGAACTATGGCATATATGTAATATTTAATGCAGCCGAACCGTGTATTACAATGCCGTTATGTGATGACTTTCAAAGAGAAAAGCAAGCACACTCGGAATAAAGTATTTTCTTATTTTTTTTAAATGTTTTCGGATTTCACATCGCATAACACCATATCCCAACGTGCATTGCGGCTAAACCATCCAATCATCGAGCCGAGGATCTTGCCTACGTCTGTTTCCGGCATTGTTCAAGGGTTCAAGGTTTATGTTTATGACGGATGTATTTTGTTATACACACATTCCTTCACATTTACATTTTAATTTACATTAAAGTATTTCGTGAGGCCTTCTAAAATGTTTTTAAATATAACTAGGGTTCTAGTTGAAGAGTTTGTAAATTAAGATGAACCGAAGCTGTTGCCTGGCAACGCAATCGCACAACGTCACGTCCGTTAATTCCACATCCACACACATGGATTAACATCGATTTAATACATTAATGTAGCCTTTGTTTCTGCTAAAAGAGGTGTCGACCAGCTGGGGCAACAAGAAAATCGGCGAAAACGAGTGTGACTATTAAAAAATAAATCATTATATTAATATTGACAATAACAACCGACCGTCGGGGTAGCATTTGCTTGGCATTTCCAGGTATTTCTCCACTGGTTAACATGGGTTAACAATACCGTGTAACTGTCACGTTTGAAGGGACGAAATCGTGACATCTTCACGTCTCCCAGCATGGTAAATCGTCACATGTTCATGTCTTGCCGTGATACCGGGTTGGTTATTTCAATTAGCTTGTCATGTAACACATGTGAATGAGTGTGTGTCTCATGTTGTGATTGGGTGTCCCCATTAGCCTGTGAAGCTTAAAGTGTCCTAGTTCTGGAAGGTGGCACACTTACAGCTGGCTCACCACAGCTCTGCACTAATTATCACCGGGGTTCACATTTGACAGTAAGTTAATTGAATACAAGCTGAAGTAGAGCACGGGCTTAAGAGTGTTTTAGTGCGTCTCACATGAGATGGAGGCAGAGAAAGAGAGAGACTGCATCTTTTTACTGCATAGTGTTAAGGTTGTTAATTTACACCTAAAAGATCCAGCACAAACTCCTCCAGCCCTCTACATTATCTGCACTCTGTATGACCTTTCTCTCTTCCCTATTTTGAGTTTTAAATCTTCTGTATTCCTTTATAGGCATTTAGACCTTCGACTACTTTTCCAATCATGTCTCTTTTATTTTCATCCAAACATTAAATTCCAATGTATTTGCATAGGCTTGAGTGAAAATAATGTTTCAATAATTCATCCAGTGCCTTTTTGAGCAGCATTCAAACTGACACAGTGGGGATATTGAGGGCTTCGCATGCTCTCATCCTTTTGTCGAAGTCACAGCATGGACCGAAAAATAAAATTGTCCTTTAAAGCCCCAAAACAGTTGTTTTTACATTTTTCCGATGTGCATGACAATTCTTCCTTCCTCAGTGAAACATGACCATTAGCAGTGGAAATATACAGCTATTGCTTCTTTGGCCAATTTAGTGTTTCACTTCAGTAAGAGGAACAGTTGGGTTCATGCTGTTTTATCTTTGTCAGGGGAACTGTCAAATTACATTTCCACATTCTGTTCTTACTGACTAACACAGAAAGAAAATAAAACCCAACCCTAACGAAGGGAGTAATTGTGAGATTTTGGCAAGAGGTAACGTTTCTGGGATATTTCTTGTTTCAAAATTGCAGTTTGTGGTTAATAAAGTCCATACCTACAAGAATAATGTTATTCAAAATAGTTATAAATCAAAGCACTTTAGATCATCCCAAATGTTGTGAATTGGAATAAAAATATATCACATTATTACTTTGGAAGCTATAAAACATTTTTGGGAAAAAATCAATATACCAATCTCGGATGAAAACAGACAAGGTGAAAAGTCAGCTGAGAAAGTGATGACACTAAGCCATGTCAGGGTAATTTTAATCACAGAAAAAGGTAATTAAATAGCCAAGACCCCCCATGGCGAACTAGGTTAAGACTTGTAAGTGGGCTGTGACCTTCATTTCCCCTCAGTTTGATCCCTGTGCCTCTACGTGTCTTTTTTGTATTCTATGCCATGTTGTGGATCTATTTCATTTTCAGTCACGGCAGCTCTGGAGGCTTGTTTTACACACGCTGATGGTGTATGCTGTGTCAGGCGTTCTCAGCGTTACTGATATGATTGCCTCTGTGTCTATTGGGACGTATACATTCAAAACCACCGTCAGGTCAGCTAACTGTCAGCTAATCGCCACGCTAGTCACTGGACACGTTGCAGAGCTAAGACTTCCTGGCCTCAGCAGGGTCTATATATCTGACTCTCCCATGTTTTTCTCTTCAGCCTCTCATAGCAAGCTCTCAGGTCAGAGAAGCACAACTAATGTCATGCTGTGGATATATTCGGACACTTTACATTTTAAGTGTAAAGCTTGTACAAAATGTTCTGTGTTAGATCATGGGTGGTGTATGGAGACTTTTCCTTAACGAACAGTCAGAATAGCAGTAAGCAGCTGCCTACTTTTAATTATCCTAAACAGTAGCTTTAGAGCTTTTTCACAAGCTATGAAACTTGTTTCCTGCATTAAACTGGCAGTTGTGTGACACGCAGGGGTGCACTCCTAAACTGCAACATCTGTGTGTGATTTCCCAGTTCTTGTCAGAGTTCACGTGAATCAACACCGTTCATTTCGGCAGGTGGCAGTTGTACCTTTTGTTAACGGGTTATTTTCCAAGATCATGCACACGCACACACACTACAAACACTTCAGGGCCTTTTCAAAGTATTCTCTTGTTTCATTACCTGCATCACAAGGTTTTACAGATGTGAACATTAACGCACAACACAGAATATAATGGCCCTCCTGTTCTGTTTCTCGACTTGATGACATCATACCGCTGCTGTGGGCACACCTGGGATCCGTTAAACGTGGTATAATATGTAAAACACATTGTAATGATTAAGTAAGATTAGTATAGACAGTGAACATCTTGTAAACCTTGGGCCGAATTGTCAAATCCTGGAAATTGCTCCAAACGGCAAGGGGGAAGGACTCTTTATATATATCAAATGTACTCTTAACAGCACATCAGCTCTCTTGACACTCCTTTTCTCTGGGGCCTGACTCGGCAGCTTGGTCTGTTGACAGCCAAGCGTGGGCTGACGACAGAAAACTTCCCTTTGCAACACTGACATCAGCCGTCCCCCCTTCCTCCTCATCATCATTGTAATTCTCCCGACTTGTCTCCGTTTTGCTCCCTCCCATCTCTCTATAATATCAGACACAAAGAAACAGAGCTTGACAGTTTTTTTGTCCGTTACAGAGTTTGGACCAATGGCTTGTCATATCCGCAGCCACCTAATTGGTGTCACATGGTGTCAGGGCCATGGAAAATTTCATAGCACCCGGAGGACGTCACTGACACAAATCTGTTTCCACACTCAAGAAAAAGAGAGTTGGGAATAGGCCCTTTGAGGAAAGCAATGCATGAAGCTGTGACAATATTTGAATGTTTTCAATGTAAATTTGGAAAGATAAAAGTATAATGATGAACTAAGATTTGACACAAAAGAAGTTGCCTGACTTAACAAAAAACAATCAGAAATAACTACTAAAACGTTATTAATATCTCTCTATATCATGTCCTGTGTCAGACATAGATACATTTCCCCCAGGCCCGGACTGGCCATCGGGAGGACCGGGAGGTTTCCCGATGGCCTGGCCTGTTAAGTGGCCTGCTGGCCTGAGGAATTTTTTTTTTTATGTATGTATTGTGAATGCAACGCTGCGCAAATGTGGGTCTGACCCCTAGATTCAACCGGGTCCGTCTGCGTCGCGTTACGGCTGCTCTGCGGCGTTCGCAAAGATCGCGGCCACTCTAGTCAATGGGTGCTATTCCACCAGACGCGCCGCGTTACGGCTCAGAAGCGTCCCAGAAGCGTCTCGGCGCTGGACTCCGCTCAAAATAGGATGCAAGTCTATTTTTCTACGCGAAGCGAAGCGTTGCATAGCGCCGGGCAGGAAGTGGACCGGTCAGAACATCCAGTCAATCCCCAAAATAAACTAATTTTGCAGACCCTATCCCTCCGTAGTCTTTCAAGTAGGAGGAGAAATGCCAGCGTTCTCCTCCGGTTTACAGGCACTGTGTAAATTATATAATTATGATGATGAATGCATTTTTTTACCACTAAAATACAGCAACACATCTTTGACTCATGTCGTTTATAACTGGAATATTACAATTATTATTAACTTTATCTGTACAAAGTAGCCTGTCCAGGGAATATGCCCAAATCAGGCAAGACGCTCCGCTTCTGAAATGCTCCTGAAACGCACCCGGTAGGGTATGACGCCGGAAGGCCGGACCAAAACCGCGGCGCAGCCGTGACGCGACGCAGACGGACCCGGTGGAATTGAGGGGTGACTCTGCCTCACAGAGGGTGACTGGCTGTCTACATGATGTGGCCTGCCGACATAGCCACTTTCATACAGATCATACACTAATGCCCTCGATTGGTCTCTGTGTGTCATTCAAGCTCGTGTGTGTGTGCGTGTGTGTGTGTTTGGCGCGAGCGAGAGAGAGAAAGCGCGCACACCGGTTACGTGTATTGTTGTTGTTAGCATCTGGTGCTAGGTAGCTGCGCTAACGGATATAATGAGATGTTTCAACAACAAGGTGGAGGGAGAGTCCTCTGCTGTCAGACTGAGAGAGATAACTACAGCTCAGGTGAGGTTAAGGACTCTCTCAGTGTTTAGATAGTTAACTTTGTCTAAGTTCTCTGTGGGTCTCAAACGGTTTGGTCACCATTTATGTAAACACATATTTCCATTTGAGGGGGGAGTGATTAGTAAAATATGCATGAATAATACAAAAAAAAAAGTTAACTAGGTGAAAAAAGGTAAGATAAACTTTAAAAAGTTGTTGAGAGCTAAAACTAGTCTTTGCTGCTGCCTCAAAGAGGAGCAGGGGGAGAGGAGGGAGAGGGGAGAGGAGGGAGACAGGAGAGGCTGGTTCAGGAGCCCAGACACACTCACAACTATAAATGAACCTAAAATAAATAAATGAACAAGTTTCAGTGTTTTTTCATATTGGATATGGTATGTTATTGGTTATGGCCATGTTCTTATGATTTTATGATTATTTAAATGTATACAGTTCTGTTTCATATGGGTGTAGTCTCTTTATTTCCCCCTCAAAATGCACCAGATTGATGCTTTTAAGTCCAACATTTTTTAAAGACTCTTACCGGGGGACCATGCCCCTGGACCCTATAGAGCACATGTGTCAAACTCAAGGCCCGGGGGCCAAATCAGGCCCGTGGTGGATTTAATTTCGGCCCGCAGAATAATTTCTAATTACTATTAGATCTGGCCCGCCGGATATTGCACACACTCCTTCACTCAATCCTGAGGATTTCCTCCGCTCAGAGCCTGACCCCAAACATTGATGAAGTCGCACCCAAGATGAGATGCCAAGTACAATAAACATTGAACCAGTCCGGCCCTCGACTAGTACCCATTTTTTTATTTTGGCCCACTGTGTATTTGAGTTTGACACCCCTGCTATAGAGGATTTGAGGTCCACCTCCACTTAAAATATGTTCACATGGATAGGTTCCTAAATAGATTTGCACATTTTTTTTTAAATAGTAACCCCTGTTCATATGTTTATTCTAGTAGATTTAAACTATAGGGCTATCACTATGGGCAGCAACGCTGTAAATATTGACAAATAAATCAAGCAAAATGGCACAAAAAAAAACTGGTAGTGGCCTGGCTGGGTGTTTAATTCCCGGCCTGATTTATTGTCCCAGTCCGGCCCTGATTTCCCCTGTTTGGTGTTTTGACTTCCTGGTTTGTATCTGTTGGCACCAAAGCACAGGACTCACTTTGCCAGCCATTGTCAAAGTGGTCAACAGTTCTTATAAATAACACAACCAAAGGAATTTGTCTCAGTCTGCTTGGTTTTAAGAAAATACAGGGAGGAAATACAGAGAGATTCTGTTTTAAGGTGATCACAGGACTAAAGCACTAAGAGTTTAAATGTTGGATTTGTGGTCGAGAAGTTTACCCTGTTTTCTCATAATGGAAAGATATGGAGCATAAATACTCTCAGAAGTCAAAACCAGTTTATAGTGCTTGCATTTTTGAGTGTTTATGTTGGTCCATGCATGTAATGACGGCATTCATGTTTTTCGAAGCACCTGGTCTTGCGTTTCCTCATCTTAATTTTTCCCTCTCTGCTCCTGCCTCATTGGTCAGTCGCTCTGCCTTCACTCACTCCTCCCCAGGTGGTGATTATGAGTAGCATGATACCGCAGTCTCAACTTCATGCTCTGCTGCACACAGACAAGGAAAAAACAAAACAAAAACATTTTCAATGTTAGAATCAGGCAGCCAGTTTCTCTCATCTCCTGCTCCCTCTCTCATCGCCTCTCTCAGCAGGTAGGTTTTGCCCTGTGACGTCACAGCTTTTCAGCACCCCGGATAATATTTGGCTCATATTGTTTGGCTGACTCGCCCTCCTTAAGTTTATGTTGTGCTCTGAAGGGGAAGCTGCATGGGTTTGTGGGCAAGGAGGGTGGATCTAAATTGGACTTTTGTTCAGATGAAAATAAATCTTAAATGAACTAGCATAGATTCTCTGCTCGCTCCTCTCTTGCTGTAGCTCCTAATTTGCTTTTTAATTCAAAGCACTTTCCTACACCATTAATATCTCTGTTTTAAATTCTTATATTTCCACATTATTAGCCACGCTAGAGGCATGGCTTTAGGGATGGCAAAATATCTTCACAACTACTGGATAAATAGCCAAAAAACGTTGTGCGTTCAGAGAAGTAATCCTATGTTGGTTAGTTTATAAATGATTGGATTAACATGACATTTGGTACACACATTCTTTCTCCCTCAGGTTGAATTGTCATGCTCCCCAGAGGAGGAATCATCATCACGTGGTTTGTCCCCTTGCGCCACCATGAGTTGGCATGTGTTTATCAGTAACATATCTCAACAATTGCCTCATAGTTTGTCAATTATTTGGTACACATATTGTTCCCCTACCATCATGTGTTATGTAACTGTTATGACTTTGGTGAGACCTGAACGTATCCTCTAGTCCAGTGGTTCTCAAATGGGGGTACGTGGACCCCTAGGGGTACGTTGGAGTACTGCAGGGGGTACGTGAGATTTATTTTATGTTAATGAAAAAAACAACACAAGTAATACATTTAAACAAACTACTAATAGTAGATTAACTACTTTATTCAAAAGTTTACAGTAATTCTGGATAATAAAATGGGGAAAATAAACGGGGTGCTCTCTTTTCCTCTCTCTCTCCTGACAGCCCGTCAGTATCCGTCTCATGCAGCTCGCACGCTGAACCTGTAATAAGTGACCCGACAGTAAAGAATACACATATTTATAACTAGTATAGCAAGTTCCAGAGTAGATAAAATAGCTAAGTGTGTTAGGTCTTACTCTTAGTGTGTGTTTTGCTCCGCTCACCGGTCCGTCACAGCGGCGGAGCTGTGATCCGGTAGAGCTGCGTGTTCTCCGTCAGCAGCATCTGATCCTGATCTCTCTCTCTCGCGTACGGCCGGGTATACTTCACTCGCGTTTATGTGATGCCCAAATGAATCCATCAGATCTAGCTAGTTCTAGTTAATTATATTACTGCCTGCTTATCAAAGGACACCTAAACAATAAGCGTTGCTTGGCAACGGGCCGCAAAGTATAGCTCAGCATTATCCATAGGCTATGTTTATATGAGGGGTCAAAATCCCGTCTGGCGGTTATAGGTATAAATGCTCATATCTTTTTTTCTCTTCATCCGCCACGCTCCAAAATAAATAAATAAATATACCAATTTTAGGAAAAGTAACGAAGTTTGAGCAGTGTGGGTTTTATATTAACAGAGTTACACATATTTCAAAACGCGAAGTGTAATAACTGCAGTTTGCCTCCCTGTCAGAATGACAAATATCCTCAGTGAAGCACAAGCCCATGTTTCTCACTAAATTGTAAGTAGGCCTACAATTTATTAAAAGGATCAGTTCAATGCAACTAATGTCGTCTTAGTGTTATTGCATGATGTTAAAATTGGTTTGCCATGAATTTAGTGATGGATTGTAAACATTTGAAATGTAGCATTTAAGTGTTTCTCAGTTACAAGGTTGTTGTTTTAATAAATCAGACACTGGTGGTGCAGCGCTGTACTGCACCTCTTTATATAGGCATTTTGTCCCTAACAAATCGTTGTTGCGCTGATCAGGGGGTACTTGGCTGACATTGTTTTTCAAAGGGGGTACATTATTGAAAAAAGTTTGAGAACCACTGCTCTAGTCCAACCATAAGGTAAAATGTGAGTTTGTCCACCACTTTGGTTAATGTGTACTACCTGTAAAACTAATGTCATCCCCTTTAGCCTCAGTTTTACAGTACTTTCTGTTTAGTGCTATTTGGCAAATGTTAGCACTCTAAGCTATACAAATTAATAAGGTAAGCAATGTACCTGGTTAACATCAACATGTCAGCATTGTTCATTGTGAAAGTTTTAGCATTTAGCTCAAAGCTTTGCCTAAATCCAGACTCACAATGCACACATGGCTTTAGATTCCATAGATATCCTTGAAGCCTAGCATGATTATATAAGAATAGACTGTCTGTGTCGGCTTTACAGAACAATGGATCTTGCACCACTAATTGCTCTCATATTAGCTTTGTTCTATCAAAACCGTGTTGCCACCATCAGGATATGCTGTGAGGGCCACAGCCACAAAGGGTAAAGCAATTACACTGCACCCTCACCTCCAAAAGTTTACCTAATTTCAGTTGCAGTAAACAAAACCAACAATTAACACCACACATTTGATTTAAATGGTCTACTTTGAATTTACTTGTAACCTGACATTATTTTGTTCATTTTCTCACATTTTAGCACAGCTAACACAGGTATTTGTTTGTATTAATAACTTTTTTTGTCTTTGAGTTACCTTGGTCGTTGGGGGAGGTTACTTC
Source organism: Dissostichus eleginoides (assembly GCA_031216635.1). Classification (NCBI taxonomy): domain Eukaryota; kingdom Metazoa; phylum Chordata; class Actinopteri; order Perciformes; family Nototheniidae; genus Dissostichus; species Dissostichus eleginoides. The sequence continues at coordinate 18,291,575 of CM062268.1, read as the reverse complement.
CTGGTTCAGCAAAGGGCGTGGCTGAGGACTCATAAATACTGCAACCAGCCCGAGAAATTGGGACAAACCACACCCCTTGTTTTGTAATTGGTTTGGCCAAGCCATTTCATACGTTCCTTTTTGAATCATTGTAGCAGGTTATACTGGACTGTGGGGAAAGTCCAAAAGAGCATCATGGATGCAAGCTGCCGTTAAAACAATATAAAATAAGAAAATGATTGTGGCATGTAACTTTGTTAACACTAGTGATGGCGAGATGAAGCTTCATGAAGCTTTGAAACTTGCCAACTGGTTCACAAAAGGGTTAATTTCTTGAGGCTTCATTTGAACACAAACCCCCCTGTAGGTCAAAGAGTGTAAAACAGGCAGATATTACATCTCAACAGTGTCATCTTTCTTGTACTGAGTTCCCAATGAGTAAAGTCTTAGAAAAATAACTCTAAACAATGAACATGAAATCATATTTTTATGTAATCAATTTGTATCAATATTGTATATTTTCCTGTTGAATGATTGTGATTGAAAAGCCTAAGGAGGCTGGTAAACATTGCAAAGAGGGATTTTTATTTCATAAATAATATTAAACTTAACCATGTTATATCCTTAGAAAGGCTAAACAACACCAAAGTACATATTCATTAACTACATTATTACATTTAGCTGACGCTTTTATTATTTATGCATGCTTCTTAGGTAACATTAAGCTGTCTTTGGCTATTTTCTGCTGTACATTTCCCCTCTGTGGGACTAATAAAGGTATTCTGATTCTGATTCTGAATACTCTTTAGATTATTTTCTGTTGACCTCTTTTATAGGCCTACAGTAGTTATTAAAGATTCTTGTTTTATAATGTTTTTATTTATTTTTGGGTAAAACAAAACCCAGTTCTTTAAAAAAAGAAACCTCCTGTGTCGTGTTACCTTAATGCTTGGTTCCTAACATTCGGCTTCTTCCTGACTGCTGAAAAATCCTCTATAATGTCTTTGGGAACAGCCTGCTTTTCCTAAGACATCTTTCTTTCTAAATACTACACTAAAAATCAAAGATGGAGAAGCTGATACATTATTCTAATTAGACCGTTTTGTTCAGTGGCTACATGATGTGACATTTTGGAATGTGTTTGGAAACTTTCTTACTATCCCAGTTTTATTAGCCCTTTTATTTCACTCCCTCTGACTGCGAGAGGGGGAATTTCTATCATGTATATGTTCTTTCACTTGCCTCCATAGAGGGACACGTACTCAAATACTCCTTGCTTGAAAAGATGGGTATAGAAATGTGCTCGGGAACCACAGTGATGTGTGAAACAGATGTGCTGCAGACAGGCAGCATGAAACAGAGAGGATGAATGCATTCTGCAGCGGAGCTGGAAATGGTAGAAATGGTGTAGTAGGGCAGGAAGAGCTTTGAGTCAATTCTAAAGAGAGCTTCCCAGATTTTGATAAACCTGAGATTGAATTCTTATGGAGAGTATACAACTCTCCTCAATAGACAACACTCCTGGGATTTCTCTCTATGGATTCCCTTTTTTCTTATATTCCCATTCTATCTTTTTTTTTAATTTCTTCATTTTTCCTATTACTGCTTCGGCGAGGCTCCAACACCTCGGCTTTTTCATTGGCCTGTTGACGCTACCATCACCTTTACAACATTCCTGCCCTCTCTTCACCTCTGTGTACATAAAACACCTTCCCCATCGAAAGCTTTGATACCCTTTACAAAAACTTCTCTTGAACATCCCAGCCTTGTGTTGCTCGATCTTGTTTAGTATTTAACCACAACCTCCCATATTGCAGCCTTTACCTCATGCTCCGGTACAATTTCTTTATCTATTCTGTGTAAACACCACGTACACAAACAAGTGTGCACATGGTCAGCCACATTCTGTGTTTATACGAGTGGGGATAGAGGCATGCCGGTGGTTTTAAGTCTTGTAAACACGTCTTAAACGGATGTCTGCTGCACAGTGTGGATGATGTAATTCTGTATGCGGACCTGAGCCAAATTCAACATTCTAAGCATGCAAACGGTGAAGAGGGTCGTCGCACACAGGAAAACATATGACCAAAAAAAGGCAATCCAGAATTGGCCGTGGCATCAGTAGTCTGGAGCAAACATCATTACGCTAAGAACTGTGACTAGCAGAGCAAAGAATTGAGTTAGCTCAGACAGTCACTTTCATCTCTAGACTCATTAGGTTACAGCTCATTCTTAGGCCTGACACACAACTTGTGCTTCTGGTTTTTTCTTCTTTACCCCTTTATTCCTTTCTAGGTTCCTCTTTCCTTCCTTATGTCTACATCATTTTCTCTCTCTCTCTCTCTCTCTCTCTCTCTCTCTCCCTTTCTCTCTCTCAAACACACACGCACGAAAAGAGAAAAACAATATTGACTCTGTATAGCAGAATGATTAGTTTAAAGCTGATGCTGTGGCAGACTGCAGCCTGTTTTCAAGTCAGTGACTCACCGTGAGCAAAGGGTAACGGCTGGGAGATGGAGATGGAGTCAGAAGTGGAGTGGTTGGCAGGCTGGCTAACCGGGGCTGGGAGGAAGGAGGACAAGTCCTCTGCTGGTTGGCTTTGTGTTGCTCTGCCTTAGAAGGCTGTGTTTGAACAAGGGTTGTTTGCACTGCAAGGCTAATGGACCTCTCAGACTGCCCAAATGTATCCATCCATCTATCCATGTTTTCCTTCTCTTTAGCTTTGCAGAAACATACAACATGTATGTAGGCACCCACAAATACATTTACATTGAAATGCTTGTCAGCTCTGTGTGTTAATGAATAATTCAGCAACAATGCTGGAAATCCCACTCGCACCAGGATGATGTAGTGAATTCCAATCTGAAATAATCATGTTAACGCCGTTCCACGGTGTTTACACATCTTAAACACATAAACATGCTTGGAATATTCCCAAATAGGTTTCTCATAATTAGTTTACTCACGCACACACGCATGCACACATAGTGATTGTCACAGCCTGTCCTCCTACAAAAAACGACCAAATAGGTCGATTGTTCAGCGGCTTAATACGACCCAGAGTCACGTTTTAAAGTGTAGCACCTCTAGTGGTCGTGTAAGAAACAACATGCTCCCGTTGATTGCAAACGCTCCGGAGGGTCGTTTATTCACAAATAACCCTCTCTGGAAAATCCTAAATTGTGCAATAGTTTGGCCATTAAAATGCTTTTTGATTAGATTTCTAGCGAGAAGTGTATATTGTACTTTTATAATCTACGTCCAGTGGATGAGTAGGATCTATAGTTTGATAGATATTACGAAGATGATTTGAGGTCTCGCCAGGAGAACGTGTATATGCGGCAGCCGCAGCTTCCATGTAAAGTTAGCGTCAACCCTCAAGGGGTGAAAACAGTATTTCCGGTCTCGAAGTTTTCATAATAAAACCGGAAGTATTCCCCTCACTGTCAAATGATTACACAATGATATCTGCATTACTCATCCACTAAAAAACATCAGTTTATCCTTGTTAATTACACAATATTGATTGGTTTAAATTGTGTACAATGCTTTTGTGTTTTTAACCTTCGATTCGGAGAAACAAATACTTTTTTGGTTGTTTAGACACTACAGAGTTTCCGAAGACACTACACTACCCAGAATCCCGAGATATCGTTTGGGACTACAACATCCGCCTTGCTTTACAAACCCCGTGATTAGTCCTCAAGCTCTGTGATTGGATGTTGGAGTGGCAGTGCGACAAGGTTACGCCGAGCGTCAAACAGCTCTTTGAAGTGGAATGGAACCACGGCAGACTATCCAAAACTGGACTCGGACGGGTCCAGCCCAGCCCTCCCCCCCCCCCCCCCCAGAACTACACATGCTGGCTATTGTGTTTCGCAACATGTTCTGTGGCATGTCTCTACTGGGAATTGTAGTTTTAAAAGACGTTTTCGTATTTCCCACAATTAGAAGTTGCCAGTATTAAACTGTTTACACCCCTGGAGGTTTAGGGGATACGAAACACATTGGTGTTATCAAATTTAAAACATATAATTAATAAATGGGTGAAAATTGCTTTTGTCCATAATGGGCAGCATTAATATATACCCACATGACAGCTAAGGTCAGAATAGCTTTATTTAACAGCTGGTCTTATGTCTGTGACCCCTCCTGTTGTTAATTGATAAGCCTGAAACATGCACTTGTCAAGGTTCAGAGGCACCTTTTGCAAATATGGCAGTAGCAATCGATCATCTTAAGATAAGATAAGATATACTTTATTGATCCCAAGTTGGGAAATGTTTTTGTTATAGCAGCATGTACTACTTTGTTCTACTTTGTTGTCAAGTGCCAAAATAAACTATGCAATATATTAGACGTTAAGTACTTTGTCAGACTTAATATTTATCTGTTGATACCCCCAACGTTTTTTTCTTATTCAAAAGAAGACCTTAACTTAAAGTATTCTTTAATGTTTAAATAAAGCCTTAGTAGTTTGTCTGTTTTGCACATCCTCCTATTAATATCTTTGGACGTCCTGCACTAAACTGTTTCATTGTAGAGGTCACTTACCGTATCTTCTTGATATTTTCTATTCTGTATTTCTATCATTGACCTTCTACTTTCCCCCTATTTTGTATGTAGGCTACTCTCAATATTTAAATGTTTTCATCAAATATAATTTATTCAACAATTAAATTCAATAACGTGCTTTAACCACTAGGCGGTGCGGATTAAAAAAACAGTGGTCTAGTTCAGTGGTTCTCAAACTTTTTCTGTCAGGCCCCCCCTTTGGAGAAAAAAAAAAAGTCGGGCCCCCCCAACACAAATAGTCAGGCTCAGTGGCGGCGCCAGAGATTTCTTTTGGGGGTGCTGTGGGGTAGCACCCCCAAATTGGCGACTGTTACAATGAAGGCTCGATAATCAGCTCACGGCATGTAGGTGTAAGCAGGGGTAAAGTGATGTTTTTATAGGTGGTGTGTGGACCTCACATAGGGGGGTCCTCACCTCCTCTAGGGGGGTCCTCACCTCCTCTAGGGGGGTCCGGGGGCATGCTCCCCCGGGAAGATTTATTTTTAAATGTTGAAGTTAAAAGCATCAATCTGGTGCACTTTGAGAGCAACATGAAGAGATCTATGGATACCTCTCTCAACACCCAGAGGAAACAGAACTGTAAACAGATTTTCTTTTTCTTTATGGATATTTTACAAATCACTCCCCTTTTAAACTGTATTCTTGTTTTACTGTCATATAGTCTTTCAAACCTGTTTTTCATTTATTTTCTTATTGTTTTATAACTAT
>CM062268.1:17656024-17685313 GCA_031216635.1 Dissostichus eleginoides | reverse complement strand
TACCAAACAACCCAAACCTAACACTTACTGGTGGCTACATCATATTGTAAAGCTAATGTGCATTTTATAATGGTGTGTATGCTTATGTGTCCCAAAAGATGCAATCTATGAAAATTGTTATATTTTAAAATCAATAATAATAATATTAAAAAAAAAAATGACGAACTTGTTGAAGGATTTGTGGACTATGGGATTTTGTATTTTCCTCTTTGGCAATAATGTTATAGCAATTCAGCCAGCTTTTCTTACGATTATGCAGTATTTCATATTTTTTTGGAAATGTTTATCAAGTACCACACACGGTCTGAATGTTGACTTTATTTATTCACTTTATTTTATATTTTCAGTAACTGATCAAAATGTATTGTAAAATAGGGTATTATTAGTAAATTCACAAAATGACATTACAATTAGTAAAATATTGAGCATAAAAGAAACTCCAATATGAATATTTAAATCACAAGGAAAGCATATTTGAATGTGCACAGTATAAGCTTTATAAAGCCATCTACATTTTTTACAAACCCCTGCTCATTAAATGTTTCTTGGTGTTTTTCTCTGGCTTAAACAAAATAATGAAACATTTTGGAGCGAATATACACGTAATTAGTCCAAAACTGGAGGCCAGAATGGCAAATATCTCCACAGCCACAGTATATTTCCCAGGAGAGCTGACATATGCTGGGATAAATGTGATCCAGACTGCACAGAATATCAACATGCTGAATGTGATAAGCTTGGCTTCATTAAAGTTATTAGGTAGTTTCCGAGCTAGGACAGCTAACACAAAGCAAAAGACAGCCAGTAAGCCTATATACCCAAGTACAGCCCAGAACCCCAAAGCTGATCCTAATGCACACTCCAGGATGATTCTCTCCTTGTATGTCGTGAGGTTTTTCATTGGAAAGGGGGGACTAAGAACTAACCAAATAGTGCATATCAAAACTTGAATAAACGTGAAAGACACTACAGTCAATCTTTGCTGTGAAGGCCCAAACCATTTCATCAAATTACTACCTGGTAGTGTAGCTTTGAAGGCCGTCAGAACTACTATAGTTTTTCCAAGAACACAAGACATGCAGAGGACGAATGTGTTCCCAAACGCTGTGTGGCGCAGCATGCAGGACCACTCCGAGGGTGCTCCAATGAACGTTAATGAACATAAGAAACATAGAGTAAGGGAGAAGAGCAGCAAGAAGCTCAGCTCAGAGTTGTTGGCCCTGACAATTGGTGAGCTCCTGTGACGATAGAACACAGCCGCTGTTATAATGGCGAGACAGGCACCACCGATTGAAAAAGCAGCCAAGACGATTCCAAGGGGCTCGTTGAAGGAAAGAAACTCTACAGGTTTGGGAAGACACATATCTCTCTCTGCATTAGGCCAGAATTCCTTGGGGCAAGGGAAACAATCAAAGGAATCTGAAAAAAAAAAGGAAAAGAGCTTTAAGCAGTTGGAATTTATATTTTATGTCGTAGATATAAATTAGAAAAACAAATACCTGTAGCATTGCTAATCTCTCCCTCGGGACACGGTGTACAGTCATAACAGCAGATGGGTTTTCCTTTCTGAAGCACTTTACGAGTTCCTGAAGGACAGCTGTCAGTGCACACTGACACAGGCACCTGTCACATATATACAAATTAACTCACATGTAGACAAGTGTGCTCTGAAGCTAAAATTATAAAAGGATAAATTCATGTTTTTTTCTTCACAATGTTTTTCTTTGTGTCTTTTACATTTCTGTTTAGTTAAAAAAAAAAAAAAAAAGTAAGTAAACATGTATTTTAAACAATAAAACGTAAATGTCATGTTACAAATACTCTCTCATTATTCGTAACATTGGAATTCTAATGAGGTACCGAGGTATGAGACATCATACCCTTTGAGATGACATGAAAATGTAGCATGTTAAACTATTGCTTTGGGGCTCCTCACCTGTGTGCCACCCTCCACCCAGGTGAGGTTCCTGTTGATAAGGAACTCCTGGCCCACCGGCAGTGATGAATCGTATTGCCCCACAGTCACCAACTCAATGCTGCCACTCTCATTTCTTTGCCAGTTTACCAGCTCATATGTGGCCACAGGATCCCCGTTGGCATCAAATGACACATCATAACCATTTTGGGAAAAATTAACTTTTTTCAACTGATTAAGAACCTAGGGATGAAGTAAAGGAAGACAGTGAAGGGGATAAAAGAAATAATTTAAAGTAAAATGAGCAGTCATTTGATAACATAGATGTGCAGCTTAAAAAGAACATCATTATTTTTACTGACCTCTTTGGCCTCTAGCTTAGTGAACTTATCACACTGTGTAGTAGAATCAGTTTTCTGACACACTGCGTTATGAATGGCATGCGCTATTGCATAGACAGCCTTGTACACCATGTTAGTGATTCGAAGTTGAGATGTGTCAGTGTATGAGCTCTGGAGCGTCTTTATATCTTCAGTTCCATCACACACACTCCTGTCTGTGGCTTCACCTAAAAACACAGAGACAGAGGGAGGTGTTTTTAGCCATGATGATTACATTCATTCATTCTTATGTGTGTATTGTGTTATTTAACCTGCCAAACAAGCATTGCAGAATTTACATCAGATTTCAAATCACTGTTTTGTGGACATGTCTATCTGTTTTTTACGTTATTCGTTTATTTTAGCAGCTCATATTTACACAAATCAGTCATCAGACAAATACTTATTGTATAAGGCAATAATCAGAGACCCTTATCACACTAGAAATACACTTTCTGCCTTCTGCTGTCTGGTAGACGGTAACACACTAACAGGCCTACACAGCTTGATTCAACACGCAATAAGACTGCTGAACTCTTGAAGTCAGGACTTTGATACTGTCCCTCTACATTTAAATTATTGTACTTACTCTTTAACTCACCTACATTATGTATGTACATATACCGTGTATATTACTTCTCATAAAGCATACATTTACTACATTCCTTTTTAAAGTTCATCTTCTTTATTTTACAATGACTGTAACCTGTCAACAAATATTCCACAATTTATATATATATTTTTTTTACATATATTTTAACTCTGCACTATATGTTTTGGATAAGCATATTCTAGAGTGTGATTTTTCTTTTCAGCATTTATTTTATGACAATTTTTGAAGGGAGACTTTCACTAAATTGTTGTGCATTGAGGAATAAATAGCTTAAATCTATACAAATAAACAGTCTGTAATCAATGCATAATAGCCTAAGTAGAATAATGTACATGTATGTTATTTACAATATATTAGACAGCGTTGTTAATAAACATGACCTGAACATCACATTGTGAGATCATTCACCGAGATGCACCTTATGTCCGCCTCATGTATTTCATTACAAATATTAGATTTTCCTTTCAGTCAAAATCTGGGGTTTGGTCTTTAACAGGCTGATCAATTCAGGGAGCTTCACTTAGACAGAAAATAAAAAAAACTAACACAATCAAGACACTACCGTGAGTGTCATGTATGTTTAAAATTGGCACAACTTTCTCACTTTTTACCAGCCTGCAGTTGAATGCTTCCTCCCAGAACATGGTAAGCAATGGGGAGTCAGCCACTTTAGAGGGAGAGAGATCCAGCAGGAAGTCCCTCAGACCTGGGATGACAGATTTTTCAATGCCAAATCCGATGGCTCCAGCAAGGAAGCTGAACCTCAGCATGTCTCGGTCGGTTACCCAGGACTCACTACCTATCCACTGGCGAGGTGGGGAAGGCTTGCGTGACAGCTCCTCCAGCAGAATCTTCATATCGGCAGTGGAAATAAATGCCACAACAACCTTAGCCGTTGACCTGGAGGGACGTTCAATGACATATACAAATAATAGTTATAATATAAGACGAATATTGTCTTTTATAACAATATTGTCATAAGTATGAAGAAAAACAAAACATGAGAGATGATGAACAGATATATTGGCACATTTCCTGTTGTAATAAAAACATGTTCCATCACTTAAAGAACTTGTTTTGGTTTTTCTGTGCAGAAGGTCAGTGTCAGCACAGGGAACTAAAGGAGAATCAGTGATATAGAAACCTGCGGATAACGTCAGCTACTCTCTGGATCCGGCTACGTGGGTGGGTCCGATAGAAAGACTCGGAGTATTCCACACAGATCCCCTCTTTACGTGCTGCATGCAGGAAAGATGCCATGCCATTGTTGCCATAGTCAGAATCCGACCGGACAGCACCTATCCAAGTCCAGCCAAAATGTTTTACCAGCTTGGCCAGCGCGTCAGCCTGGAATTGATCACTCGGGATTGTTCTGAAGAAACTCGGGTACTGCTGCTTATCAGACAGGCATGCACACGTGGCAAAGTAGCTCACCTAAAGAAAACAACAGTTATTTAACGGGACAGAAGCAAAACAAGTAATGGTCTTAAACACAGTTTGCAATAAATTCTTAATATTTACTTGAGGTATGTTGAAGGGCCCGATGATGCGCGACATACTGATGGAAGGCGTGGACCCAGACGCACCAACGACGGCCATCACCATACCAGACTGCGAGCATTTGTCGCCTGTGTTAAACACCGGGTCCAGTCCCCCTGAAAGCTGAAATGCAACATGCACCGCCACGGACACCGAGGCACATGAGTCGTAGATCTCATAACCAAGCTTGATGCCCGGAAGCAGCTCCGTGCTGTTGTTAATCTGCTCGATGGCGAAGACCATTGCACGTGAGAAGCGCAGTCTACGGGAGTTGATGCTGCACAAAGACATCGGTGTTAATGTTAAAACTTTAAGATTTAAAAATAATACGTGATAGACTACAAGATGACTGAAATTCAAATATGTGGTCTGGATAATAACAAATAGCATCTCTGTAGGCTTTATGGGAATTTCATCTGTTAAAAACCCAAACACATGATTAGATATATATCCAATATTCACAATAACTTTGCTGAATTGATTCAATGGTCCAATAAATCATAAGTTTCACATTTCTCCATTCAACAAATGGTTAAGTATGTATACATCAGTTAAACTTTTGCCTTTTATGAAATAGAAAAAATAAATCCACATTAGGTAAAAAACAAAAATATTTATAAATGATTATTATTTTTAGAGTTTTTACATACAACACAGTACATTGCAACACAAATTCACAATATACACATCAATATACTGTATATGCCCACAGTCTAGCCAAAATCTCCCTGTACTAACCTCCCTGCGCAGCTTAGTGGCTCGGGCATGGTGGTGTAGTTATGCTTCACTGTGTGCATGTAATAGTGAAAGGAGAAAACACCCCCAATAACATAGTCACCGTCCATAGAGAATGCAGGTTGACGATTGGTACCTTGTAGCTTACATGTCACAGATGAAGCATTAGTGCTAAGCACAGCAGCAGTCCTGTCCCCTGTAAGCCCAGCCGCTTGTTTCACACCTTCCCCAAAATATTCAAAACAAGAACTGACTTCAGCTCACTCAAAGCTATAGACAGTATCAGACCAATAAGAGACATCTCCATCATCAACTGTCGCCAAGTGGGCAAACTGTACTGTGTGTTCTCACTGGTTTATACGTTTTTCAGGCGCTTCCCTCCTTCTACCATACGTCACTTTGCTATTAGAGAGAGAGCATGCCCAGCGCTGACAAGATGTATTTATTTTATTCTATATTTTATATGTAACTTTTCTTCAAATAATCATCATTGACAAAGTCATGCTGTTTGGATGGATGCCCAAATACCCTAATCTAAAGCCATCACAGCAGAACTTGCCCTGACAAGCCACACATGTCCTGAAATGGTTGTACATGTTTTATGTTTTTCTGGGATCAGTATATGATTTTCAGAAAAGGAGGTGGGTGGATGATTAGAAATAATCTTGTTTTGGGGTTATTTGCTCATTGTTCCCCATCTTTTTAAGCTTTATGGTTTTGTTTTTTTTAAGCAAAATCTTGGCTGAGATTCTTGTGACTATTGCTTAGTGGTTTCAGAACAACGCTGTTTGTCGTGCTGTGCAGATCCTCTGAACCAGTGAAGGCTTTTCAGCAGCACCTTTATAGTTATCATAAGTTGCCCCTTTAACAGAGGTTGTCTTACCTAAAACAGGCCTGAACAAGGACAAATAATTGTTTTTAGATTCTGATTTGTAACCAAAAGCATCAACAGGGGCCTGTATAAGATATCATCAGTATCCTCACACTCAGGGTTGGGAGGGTTACTTTGTAAATGTAATCAGTTACTGATTACTGAATACATGGCTCTGAAAGTAATTCGAATACAGTTACAGTTACGTGTCTTAAAAAAGTAACGTAATCAGATTACTTTTAGATTACTTTTGGATTACTTTCTTTTTCCATAACAGATGGGTATGTTTTGGTGTACAGGAGACACAAAAAGCAAAAGGAAACTGAACGTGTTTTTACTGTTTTAATGGCTTATCAAGAGCACCACTGAAACATAACATCTGAAACGATGTAACAAAAGTAACCTGTATAACCTGTTTCAATAACTATAACCTTGGCCCGACATATCTTAGGCGCCAATAGTCTGTGTAAAATGTATGCTTGTGAAACTGCTTATGAAACTAGGGCAATATTCTTATTGTTGCATTATTTGCTTGCTGTACTCATTGTGTGTGCCGTGACTTGGGAATGGATGGACCCAGTCGCCCCCCCCGAGTTTTGATGGGGTGGACAGGAGCGTGGGGAGGGGTTGCATGGAAAAGTGTTTAGCTTGCAATATTGAAAGTAGCAAGGTCATGTGCAGAGAGTGAGAGAATACAAAGAGGTAGTCAGAACAGCACATCGCACCGGCTTTTGACAGGTACTACATTTCATGCAAAGATAAAGATTGTTATGTTCACCCCATGTTGACCCCATGAATTGTTCACCCAATGGCTGCCATGAAGACGGCCTGGGACTTATCAGCGGGCGCAGTAGATCCAAACCCCCACGCTCTGTACGGAGTGGAAGACGGTCTCCAGGGCAGCAATGGCTGACTCACTCTGATTCGCTGCCTAGGGCTCGCCCAGGAGTGAATCCACCAGTAGATAACACCTAGGGAGGAGCAACCGACACAACTCCTCCCACACAACTCCTACCCGTTTGTGTGTATAAATATTGTAACTTCCTTATACTCGGGGCCCCTATTCTGTCTGACTGTCCCGATATGTATATCGCACGGTAGTAGAACCAGGGCCCGAAGTACTTCGTTATATTGTACTGTTGCTTTTACCATTAAATCAGCTTATTGTTAACCTCATATCTCGGTGTCTGAGTCCTTCCTCTTATAGCAGACCACTCATCAACGAACGGCGCGGAGCAGGCTCGAACCTTCAACCACTCCAAAGGGTGGTGCTCCAACACAACATAATAAACTTTTTGGGGATGCAGCTTGGGATGTGAGGAGTGAGGGACACGGCTTAGAACGGGCGTGTCGCCTTCTGTCCTGCCAGTGTTGGCAGGACATGAATTAAAATGTCGAACTCGGACTTCCTTTTAAGGACATTTCGGCCAGGGGTGTAGAGCTATATTTGTTTAAGCACCGGATTGGCAAAACAGGAGAGTGTGTGCACCAGTCTGCCTTGATCTATGAATTCATGTCCGTGACACTCACGGTATCTGCTGCCCGCAGCTGTTTTATAGAAGGAAAACCTCCTTCTCTTCATGAAATCTCAGCACCAGGAGGCAGCGGGAGGGTTAACTCAGTCTCTGAGAAGAGCGCGCAGTGCCTTTCACACACGCCTTTCACACACCGCCTTCACTGTGTTTACCTTCAGAATCATTAGAAAGGCTAAAGAGCGACCGCAGGCTGATGTGTTTTAACCACACACCTCTACACACACACACACACACAATTTAAACGCAGACTCTTGTTCCTCCATGTTTCGTTGTTATTGTTTCACTGAGCGGACCCGCAAATTATTTTCAAACGCTCCCTTTTTTGGTCCATCTGCGGCGGTAATAGGTTTTGTGCGCTGTGATGATTCGGCTGTACCTTTAGTAATGAATATTAAATGTTGTGAGGAAATCTTTCCACCAATAATTCCAATAAGTAATCCAAAATGTATTCACTTCAGGTTTACGAAAGTAACTGTAATCAGATTACTCGTTTTTCAAATGTAACGCGAGCTGAATACAGTTACTTGATTTTTGTATTCTGATTACGTAACGCCGTTACATGTATTCCGTTACAACCCAACCCTGCTCACACTTACCCACTAGGTGTGAGCTGGGGTTTGCTGTGGTAGCTGTTCTGTGGCTTAGGAGCCACAAAATGCAGAGGGAACAGCCCTCCAATCACAACATCCCCTCCCGACTGCAGGGCCAAAGGCTCACTATCCGCCAGTTTCACACACTGAGGTAAGATAGATGCAACACCTCTCATTTGATCTATTCCCAAACTCCTTTTTCTCCGCTAAAGTCTCTTCTTAATTCGACACACCTCTCTCTTAATATAGTTCTTTACTTCCTATCACACTTTTGGGAACATTAAAAACAACTGGAGAAACCAGGCTAAATAAGGAACAAATAAGCAGCCAGGCAGGACCTCCGGCAAGGGCAAATTGTAGTGTACATACTGACCCCATAAAGACCCATAAATATTTGGTTTAACCAATCACAACGAAAAACAATTGCATAGTGTTGGGGAAATATTTTCCAAGGTCCATAGCTTTGACCCAGTTTATCAGTTCATACTGTCCTGACTGAGCACACGCACCTGTAACCCTGGCTGCTGTGCTCTCAGTGTTTTGTCTCCCTGTTCCTGCCTGTTGGCGTCAGCTGATAGAGGTGTTATGATTCTATCTTGTTATGCACAATGTTGATTATTCTCTCTGAACTAGCTAAATACATGGGTCTGGGGTAGAGTTCTTCAGAATTGACGTGGCAACTCTACCGTGAAGTCAGAACCTCTGGCTCTTGGACTTGTTTTGTGAATTCTCCGGCCGAAGCTCCTAATAAACCATCAGTGTTTGACATCAAAGCTCCAGCTCTCCCCTTGTCTCCTTTTGAGTCGGTGACTCCTCCTGCATTGCTACACAGAAGTCTCCCCCACACATAGGTGAAGACTACGGACGGCTCGTGTGAAATGTGTTTGGAGATTGACTATTAATAATGTGATTAATTATTAAATTCATTTCAAACAATAGTATTATAAGGTTTGTAAGTGTCTATTACTAAGACTGGAACAATTCCAGGTTACTTTTGAGAATATACATTAAAGGATGATACAAAATGTACTTAATGAAATTCCATTTGAACAATTGCATATTATTTTAATTGTTGCCTTTTAAGACTCAGATGATTCAGAAATATCAGATTTATTTTAGACCAAACAAACCCAGACCTACCACCTGCGGGTGGCTACATCATATTGTAAAGCTAATGTGCATTTTATAATGGTGCGTATGCTTATGTGTCCCAAAAGATGCAATCTATGAAAATGGTTATATTTTAAATATAATAATAAGAATATTCAAAACACATTTTAAGAACTTGTTGAAGGATTTGTGGACTATGGGATGTTGTATTTTCCTCTTTGGCAATAATGTTATAGCAATTCAGCCAGCTTTTCTTACGATTATGCAGTATTTAATATTTTTTTTGAAAATGTTTATCAAGTACCACACACGGTCTGAATATTGACTTTATTTATTCACTTTATTTTATATTTTCAGTAACTGATAAAAATGTATTGTAAAATAGGGTATTATTAGTAAATTCACAAAATGACATTACAATTAGTAAAATATTGAGCATAAAAGAAACTCCAATATGAATAATTAAATCAACAAGGAAAGCATATTTGAATGTGCACAGTATAGGCTTTATAAAGCCATCTACATTTTTTACAAACCCCTGCTCATTAATTGTTTCTTGGTGTTTTTCTCTGGCTTAAACAAAATAATAAAACATTTTGGAGCGAATATGCACGTAATTAGTCCAAAACTGGAGGCCAGAATGGCAAATATCTCCACAGCCACAGTATATTTCCCAGGAGAGCTGACATATGCTGGGATAAATGTGATCCAGACTGCACAGAATATCAACATGCTGAATGTGATAAGCTTGGCTTCATTAAAGTTATTAGGTAGTTTCCGAGCTAGGACAGCTAACACAAAGCAAAAGACAGCCAGTAAGCCTATATAACCAAGTACAGCCCAGAACCCCAAAGCTGATCCTAATGCACACTCCAGGATGATTCTCTCCTTGTATGTCGTGAGGTTTTTCATTGGAAAGGGGGGACTAAGAACTAACCAAATAGTACATATCAAAACTTGAATAAACGTGAAAGACACTACAGTCAATCTTTGCTGTGAAGGCCCAAACCATTTCATCAAATTACTACCTGGTAGTGTAGCTTTGAAGGCCGTCAGAACTACTATAGTTTTTCCAAGAACACAAGACATGCAGAGGACGAATGTGATCCCAAACGCTGTGTGGCGCAGCATGCAGGACCACTCCGAGGGTGCTCCAATGAACGTTAATGAACATAAGAAACATAGAGTCAGGGAGAAGAGCAGCAAGAAGCTCAGCTCAGAGTTGTTGGCCCTGACAATTGGTGAGCTCCTGTGACGATAGAACACAGCCGCTGTTATAATGGCGAGACAGGCACCACCGATTGAAAAAGCAGCCAAGACGATTCCAAGGGGCTCGTTGAAGGAAAGAAACTCTACAGGTTTGGGAAGACACGTATCTCTCTCTGCATTAGGCCAGAATTCCTTGGGGCAAGGGAAACAATCAAAGGAATCTGAAAAAAAGAAAAGAGCTTTAAGCAGTTGGAATTTATATTTTATGTCGTAGATCTACATTACAAAAATAAATACCTGTAGCATTGCTAATCTCTCCCTCGGGACACGGTGTACAGTCATAACAGCAGATGGGTTTTCCTTTCTGAAGCACTTTACGAGTTCCTGAAGGACAGCTGTCAGTGCACACTGACACAGGCACCTGTCACATATATACAAATTAACTCACATGTAGACAAGTGTGCTCTGAAGCTAAAATTATAAAAGGATAAATTCATGTTTTTTTCTTCACAATGTTTTTCTTTGTGTCTTTTACATTTCTGTTTAGTTAAAAAAAAAAAAAAAAGTAAGTAAACATGTATTTTAAACAATAAAACGTAAATGTCATGTTAAAAATACTCTCTCATTATTCGTACATTGGAATTCTAATGAGGTACCGAGGTATGAGACATCATACCCTTTGAGATGATATGCAAATGTAGCATGTTAAACTATTGCTTTGGGGCTCCTCACCTGTGTGCCACCCTCCACCCAGGTGAGGTTCCTGTTGATAAGGAACTCCTGGCCCACCGGCAGTGATGAATCGTATTGCCCCACAGTCACCAACTCAATGCTGCCACTCTCATTTCTTTGCCAGTTTACCAGCTCATATGTGGCCACAGGATCCCCGTTAGCATCAAATGACACATCATAACCATTTATGGAGAAATTAACTTTTTTCAGCTGATTAAGAACCTAGGGATGAAGTAAAGGAAGACAGTGAAGGGGATAAAAGAAATAGTTTAAAAATGAAATGAGCATTCATTTGATAACATAGACGTGCAGCTTAAAAGAACATCATTATTTTTACTGACCTCTTTGGACTCTAGCTTAGTGAACTTATCACACTGTATAGTAGAATCAGTTTTCTGACACACTGCGTTATGAATGGCATGCGCTATTGCATAGACAGCCTTGTACGCCATGTTAGTGATTCGAAGTTGAGATGTGTCAGTGTATGAGCTCTGAAGCGTCTTTATATCTTCAGTTCCATCACACACACTCCTGTCTGTGGCTTCACCTAAAAACACAGAGACAGAGGGAGGTGTTTTTAGCCATGATGATTACATTCATTCATTCTTATGTGTGTATTGTGTTATTTAACCTGCCAAACAAGCATTGCAGGATTTACATCACATTTCAAATCACTGTTTTGTGGACATGTCTATCTGTTTTTTACATTATTAGTTTATTTTAGCAGCTCATATTTACACAAATCAGTCATCAGACAAATACTTATTGTACAAGGCAAAATATGTATTCCTTTTATTTAATACTGACTTGCCTTGTTATAATGATGCATGATGGACACTAGAACCAGCAGTACAGGATAATCAGAGACCCTTATCACACTAAAAATAACCTTTCTGCCCTCTACTGTCTGGTAGACGGTAACACACTAACAGGAATACACAGCTTGATTCAACACGCAATAAGACTGCTGAACTCTTGAAGTGAGGACTTTGATACTGTCCCTCTACATTTAAATACTTGTACTTAGTCTTTAACTCACCTACATTATTTATGTACATATACCGTATGTAAGTCGCTTTGGATAAAAGCGTCTAACAAGTAACATGTAATGTAATGTAATACCGTGTATATATTACTTCTCATAAAGCATACATTTACTACATTCCTTTTTAAAGTTCATCTTCTTTGTTTTACAATGACTGTAACCTGTCAACAAATATATTCAACAATTTATATATATATTTTTTACATATATTTTAACTCTGCACTATATGTTTTGGATAAACATATTCTAGAGCGTGATTTTTTATTTCAGCATTTATTTTATGACCATTTTTGAAGGGAGACTTTCACTAAATTGTTGTGCATTGAGGAATAAATAGCTTTCAACTAAACAAATAAACAGTCTGTAATCAATGCATAATAGCCTAAGTAGAATAATGTACATGTATGTTATTTACAATATATAAGACAGCATTGTTAATAAACATGACCTGAACATCACATTGTGAGATCATCATTTCCCTTTCAGTCAAATCTGGGTTTGGTCTTCAAGGCTGATCAATTCAGGGAGTTTCACTCAGACAGAAAATAAAAATACGAACACAATCAAGACACTACCGTGAGTGTCATGTATGTTTAAAATTGGCAAAACTTTCTCACTTTTTACCAGCCTGCAGTTGAATGCTTCCTCCCAGAACATGGTAAGCAATGGGGAGTCAGCCACTGTAGACGGAGAGAGATCCAGCAGGAAGTCCCTCAGACCTGGGATGACAGATTTTTCAATGCCAAATCCGATGGCTCCAGCAAGGAAGCTGAACCTCAGCATGTCTCGGTCGGTTACCCAGGCCTCACTACCAATCCACTGGCGAGGTGGGGAAGGCTTGCGTGACAGCTCCTCCAGCAAAATCTTCATATCGGCAGTGGAAATAAATGCCACAACAACCTTAGCCGTTGACCTGGAGGGACATTCAATGACATATACAAATAATAGTTATAATATAAGACTAATATTGTCTTTTATAACAATAGAAGTCATAAGTATGAAGAAAAACAAAACATGAGAGATGATAACAGATATATTGGCACATTTCCTGTTGTAATAAAAACATGTTCCATCACTTAAAGAACTTGTTTTGGTTTTTCTGTGCAGAAGGTCAGTGTCAGCACAGGGAACCATAGGAGAATCAGTGATATAGAAACCTGCGGATAACGTCAGCTACTCTCTGGATCCGGCTACGTGGGTGGGTCCGATAGAAAGACTCGGAGTATTCCACACAGATCCCCTCTTTACGTGCTGCATGCAGGAAAGACGCCATGCCATTGTTGCCATAGTCAGAATCCGCCCGGACAGCACCTATCCAAGTCCAGCCAAAGTGTTTTACCAGCTTGGCCAGCGCGTCAGCCTGGAATTTATCACTCGGGATTGTTCTGAAGAAACTCGGGTACTGCTGATTATCAGACAGGCATGCACAAGTGGCAAAGTAGCTCACCTAAAGAAAACAACAGTTATTTAACGGGACAGAAGCAAAACAAGTAATGGACTCAAACACAGTTTGCAATAAATTCTTAATATTTACTTGAGGTATGTTGAAGGGCCCGATGATGCGCGACATACTGATGGAACGCGTGGACCCAGACGCACCAACGACGGCCAACACCATACCAGACTGCGAGCATTTGTCGCCGGTGTTAAACACCGGGTCCAGTCCCCCTGAAAGCTGAAATGCAACATTCACCGCCACGGACACCGAGGACATGAGTCATAGATCTCATAACCAAGCTTGATGCCCGGAAGCAGCTCCGTGCTGTTGTTAATCTGCTCGATGGCGAAGACCATTGCACGTGAGAAGCGCAGTCCACGGGAGTTGATGCTGCACACAGACATCGGTGTTAATGTTAAAACTTTAAGATTTAAAAATAATACGTGATAGACTACAAGATGACTGAAATTCAAATATATGGTCTGGATAATAACTAATAGCATCTCTGTAGGCTTTATGGGAAATTCATCTGTCAAAAACCCAAACACTTGATTAGATATATATCCAATATTCACAATAACTTTGCTGAATGGTTTCAATTGTCCAATAAATCATAAGTTTCACATTTCTCCATTCAACAAATGGTTAAGTATGTATACTCAGTTAAACTTTTGCCTTTTATGAAATAGAAAAAATAAATCCACATTATGTAAAAAACTAAAAGATTTATAAATGATTATTATTTTTAGAGTTTTTACATACAACACAGTACATTGCAACACAAATTCACGATATACACATCAATATACTGTATATGCCCACAGTCTAGCCAAAATCCCTGTACTAACCTCCCTGCGCAGCTTAGTGGCTCGGGCATGGTGGTGTAGTTATGCTTCACAGTGTGCATGTAATAGTGAAAGGAGAAAACACCCCCAATAACATAGTCACCGTCCATAGAGAATGCAGGTTGACGAGTGGTACCTTGTAGCTTACATGTCACAGATGAAGCATTAGTGCTAAGCACAGCAGCAGTCCTGTCCCCTGTAAGCCCAGCCGCTTGTTTCACACCATCCCCAAAACTATTCAGAACAAGAACTGACTTCAGCTCACACAAACTATAGACAGTATCAGACCAATAAGAGACATCTCCATCATCAACTGTCGCCAAGTGGGCAAACTGTACTGTGTGTTCTCACTGGTTTATAACGTTTTTCAGACGCTTCCCTCCTTCTACCATACGTCACTTTGCTATTAGAGAGAGAGCATGCCCAGCGCTGACAAGATGTATTTCTTTTATTTTATATTTTATATGTAACTTTTCTTCAAATAATCATCACTGATAAAGTCATGTTGTTTGGATGGATGCCCGAATACTCTAATCTAAAGCCATCACAGCAGAACTTCCCCTGAAAAGCCAGACATGTCCTTAAATGGCCAATATACTGTACATGTTTTATGTTTCTCTGGGATCAGTATAGGATATTCAGAAAAGGAGGTGGGTGGATGATTAGAAATAATTTTGTTTTGGGGGTTATTTGCTCATTGTTCCCCATCTTTTTAAGCTTTATGGTTTCGTTTTTTTTAAAGCAAAAATCTTGGCTGAGATTCTTGTGACTATTGCTTAGTGGTTTCAGAACAATGCTGTTTGTTGTGCTGTGCAGATCCTCTGAACCAGTGAAGGCTTTTCAGCAGCACGTTTATAGTTTTCATAAATTGCCCCTTTAACAGAGGTTGTTTTACCTAAAACAGGCCTGAACAAGGAAAAATGATTGTTTTTAGAGTCTGATTTGTAACCAAAAGCATCAACATAGAATAGAATAGAATCGTTTAATGTCATTATACATGTACAATTGTCACGATCTTGGTCTGGTAATGGGTTTTGTTTTCCTGTTCTGTTCTTCCTGTCTCTTGTTTTCCTTCCTGTGTCTGATTGTCTCATTGTGTTCACCTGTTGTCCTTGTGTTTCTGCTTCCCTTACCCAGCTGTTTCTCGTCCCGTGATTACCCCTCTCTGTATTTAGTCTTGTCTTTCCCTGTGTTCCCCTGTCGGTTCATTGTTTGTCTTTCCTGTCTCCCTCCATGTCAGTCACGGTCAGGTTTTTGGTAATGTATCTTCCTTGTGCTACCGTTGTGTTTTATGCCATGTTATTTGCCATCAGCTTTTAAAATAAAGCTCGCTTTTGTTTTCTAGACCTTTTACCTCTTTTTGTAGTCTGCTTTTGGGTCCTACCTTTTCCGCGATCATAACAGTGATCATAACAGAATGAACCGACCAACTATGGACCCAGCGGATTTTTATGATTTTGACTTGGTTCGATCTGGATTTCTCCCTTCAGTGTTATCATGCCGAGTGGAGTGGAACCTTGTCTAGAAGGGACAAAGAGGCTATCCTCAAAAAGGCACAAATGGAGGTGGCCAACATGCCTTGGTTGAGGAGCTCGTTGCCTGAATGGCTCAGAGTTTTTTCACGTAGCCCTGAGTGCCAGTCTCCATTTTCTGACCCTTTCTTGGGATCCCGCCTGGCGTTTGGAGGTCCACGGAGCCTCCAAAAAACCTCTAAAAAACGCAAGGTCAGGAGGCCAGCTCGTGCTCCAGTACCGGCCCACACAGCCATGGTTCTGTGCTCCAGTGCCGGCCCACACAGCCATGGTACCGTGCCCCAGTACCATCCCACAGAGCCATGGTTCCGTGTTCTGGTTCCGTGCCCATCAGCCATGGTCCCTGCTCCAGTACCGGCCCACACAGCCATGGTTCCGGCTCCAGAACCGGCCCATACAGCCATGGTTCCGGCTCCAGAACCGGCCCACACAGCCATGGTCCAGGCTTCAGTTCCGGTCCCAGCAGCCATGGTCCCTACTCCAGAACCAGCCCACACAGCCATGGTTCCGGCTCCAGAACCGGCCCACACAGCCATGGTCCAGGCTTCTGCTCCGGTCCCAGCAGCCATGGTCCCAGCTCCAGTTCCGGTCCCAGCAGCCATGGTCCCTGCTCCAGAACCGGCCCACACAGCCATGGTTCCGGCCCAGAACCGGCCCACACAGCCATGGTCCAGGCTTCTGTTCCGGTCCCAGCAGCCATGGTCCCAGCTCCAGTTCCGGTCCCAGCAGCCATGGTTCCGGCTCCAGTTCCAGCCATGGTTCCGGCTCAAGTACCGGGCCCAGCAGCCATGGTCCCGACTCCGGTTTCAGTTCCAGTACTGGCTCTTCGGCCGACGCCAGCACCCCGTGTCCTGTCGGCGTACCGGCCGACTCCGGCTCCTCGTCACCTGTTGGCTCTCCGGTCGACGCCATCACCTCGTGTCCTGTCAGCTCTCCGGCCGACGCCAGCCCCTCGTGTCCTGTCGGCTCTCCGGCCGACGCCAGCCCCTTGTGTCCTGTCGGCTCTCCGGCCGACGCCAGCCCCCTGTGTCCTGTCGGCGTACCGGCCGACTCAAGCTCCTTCTTCATCGGGGGTTCCGTCGACTCGAGGGTGCCGCCAACTCAAGTTTCGAGTCCCCTCTCAAGTGTCCTCTCGAGTCCCCTCTCAAGTTCCTTCTCAGGTCCCCTCTCGAGTCTCTTGTCGAGTCCCCTCTCAAGTCACCTCTCAAGTTCCCTCTCGAGTCTCCTCTCAAGTTCCTTCTCAGGTCCCCTCTCGAGTCTCTTCTCGAGTCCCCTCTCAAGTCTCCTCTCGAGTTCCCTCTCAAGTTCCCTCTCAAGTCTCCTCTCGAGTCCCCTCTCAAGTTCCTTCTCAGGTCCCCTCTCGAGTCTCTTCTCGAGTCCCCTCTCAAGTCACCTCTCAAGTTCCCTGTGAGGATCCACAGTGCGGCCTTCCTCTTTTTCCTCTGTGTTTTTGTCTGTCTGTCTTCCGGGCTGGGCGTGGCTGACCTACATTTGGATTTCCATCTCCACACCGCTCCTGCTGTTGTTCATCTCACTGATTGCCACTACTCACCTGCACCTGCTTAAAACCCCGGTTCTCATCCTCAGTCTTCGCCAGTTCTTCGTTTATTCTTCAGTGGTAAACTAACGTCCAGGCCTACTTAGCATTTTTGCCTAGAAACCTTTTGATGCTCCTAGTGAGAGGATTTACCTTCCTAACCCTGCTTCTTTCCCGTTCCAGATCCACACACCTGCCTGGTCTGTCCTGCTCCTCGTCTCCCCTCTCTGAGCTCCTCGTCCCGGTCTGAACCTCGGTTCCTGGATACTCCTTCCGCGTCTTCTCCAACTCCTAGACTGTGCCTTGGTCTAAATAAAGCCCTTTTTTGACTATTCACCACTGTTTCAGTCTTAGTGCTTGCATAGCGGGTTCTCATCTCCAGTCTTTCCACGTGAAACCTAACATTCCCTCTCGAGTCCCCTCTCAAGTTCCTTCTCAGGTCCCCTCTCGAGTCTCTTCTCGAGTCCCGTCTCAAGTCACCTCTCAAGTTCCCTCTCGAGTCCCCTCTCAAGTTCCTTCTCAAGTCCCCTCTCGAGTCTCTTCTCGAGTTTCCTCTCAAGGTCCCTCTTGAGTCTCTTCTCGAGTCCCCTTTCCAGTCCCCACTCAAGTCCCTTCTCAAGTCCTTACTCAAGTCCATTTCCAAATCCCTTTCCAAGTCCCTTTCCAAGTCCCTTCTCAAATCCCTTCTCATTTCCCTTCTCTAGTCCCTTCTCAAGTCCCAACCCCATATCCTGTCCTGTTGGGGGTCCCGCCGACACCTGTCTCACCGTGGGCCTGCCAACTCTATGTCCTGTCCCGTTGGGGGTCCCGCCGACTACTGTTCTGCCGGGGGTCCTGTCAACCCAATGTCCTGGTCCGTTGGGGGTTCCGCTGGGGATCCTGCCAACTCTATGTCCTGTTCCGTTGGGGGTCCCGCCGTCACCTGTCTCGCCAGGGGTCCTGCCAACTCCTTGTCCTGTGTCATTGGGGGTTCTGCTGAGGGTCCTGCCAACTCCATGTCCTGTGCCATTGGGGGTCCAGCCGACACCTGTTTCGTCGGGGGTCCTGCCAACTCCATGTCCTGTTCCGTTGGGGGTCCAGCCGACACCTGTTTCGTCGGGGGTCCTGCCAACACCATGTCCTGTGTCGTTGGGGGTTCCGCTGAGGGTCCTGCCAACTCCATGTCGTGTGTTGTTGGGGGTTCCGCTGAGGGTCCTGCAAACTCCATATCCTGTTTCGTTGGGGGTTCCACCGGATTTCCTGCCAACACCTGATCCTGTCCTGTTGGGGGTCCCACAGACACCTGCTCCGCCGGGTTTCCTGCCAACACCATGTCCTGGTCCGTTGGGGGTTCCGCTGGGGGTCCTGCAAACTCTGTGTCCTGTTCCGTTGGGGGTCCCACAGTCACCTGTCTCGCCGGGGGTCCTGCCAACTCCTTGTCCTGTGTCGTAGGGGGTTCTGCTGAGGGTCCTGCCAACTCCATGTCCTGTGCCGTTGGGGGTCCAGCCGACACCTGTTTCGTCGGGGGTCCTGCGAACTCCATGTCCTGTAACGTTGGGGGTCCAGCCGACACCTGTTTTGTCGGGAGTCCTGCCAACTGCATGTCCTGTGTCGTTGGGGGTTCCGCTGAGGGTCCTGCAACTCCATGTCCTGTGTCGTTGGGGTTTCCACTGAGGGTCCTGCCAACTCCATGTCCTGTTTCGTTGGGGGTTCCACCGGATTTCCTTCCAACACCTGATCCTGTCCTGTTGGGGGTCCCGCCGACACCTGCTCCGCCGGGTTTCCTGCCAACACCATGTCCTTTCATGTCGGAGGTCCCGTCGACACCAGCTCTTGCTCTGTCCGGGGTCCCACTGACACCAGCCCATGTCCCGTCCAGGGTTCCTGCCCGGACAACACTGGTTCCTATTCCGCCAGTGGTCCAGTCGGCCACGAACCCGGTCGGTCCTTGTGCCCGGCTCCCTGACTATGGCCGCCGCGGCCTTAGCCGCTTCTCTGCTTCTGCCTTGCCCCCGGGCCGTCCGCCCGAGACCACCTCCTGTTCCTCTGCCTTGCCTCTGGGCTGTCGACCCAGACCCGTCCTCCGGACCCCCTCCACCCACCCTTTTGGAAATGTTGGACTTTGTTTTGGACGTCTGGAATCCGTCCCTTTGCCATCAGCTTTTAAAATAAACCTCGCTTTTGTTTTCTAGACCTTTTACCTCTTTTTGTAGTCTGCTTTTGGGTCCTACATTTTCCGCGATCATAACAACAATGAGATAAATAAATGCTTCTCCCTTGCAAAAGGTGCCATCAAAACAAAAAACATCACAACATAAGAAAACAAATACACGCAGCATACATACTTAGGAATAAGGAATAAAGTGCAGTAATTATTTCCAGGGGTATACAAATAAAATGTTTAATGTAATAAATAATAATAGTATGTATTTATAATAATAATGATATATATGTGTGTATATATATATATATATATATATATATACAGAGTCACATGTATTTCACATGCAGGATGATTAAGAGGTATGACTTTCAGGTGTTAAGAGCAATGATGGCTCTTGGGAAAAAACTGTCTTTGAGTCTGTTTGTTTTGGATTTGATACACCTGTAGCGCCTGCTGGAGGGCAGCAGGTTGAACAGGTGAAAGCCGCGGTGTGAACTATCCTTAACAATGTTTTTGGCCTTACTGAGGCAGCGGGAGGTGTAAATGTCCATCAGGGAGGGGAGAGGGCAGTCAAGGATCCTCTGTGCTGCTTTTACAACTCTCTGGAGCCTCATCCTGTCGGCCTCAGTGCAGCTGGCGTACCACACTGATGCAATATGTTAATAGGCTCTCGATGGTAGAGCAGTAGAAGGTCACCAGCAGCTTAGTGGCCAAGTTGTTCTTCCTGAGCACCCTCAGGAAGTGCAGACGCTGCTGGGCCTTCTTGATGACAGCTGTGGCGTTGTCCTTCCAGGAAAGGTTGTTGGTGATGAGGACGCCAAGGAACTTGAAGGTGTGGACCCTCTCCACACACTCACCATTAATGTAGAGGGGAGCGAGGTCGGTAGTATTCCTCCTGAAGTCTACGATGATCTCTTTGGTTTTTGTGGGGTTCAGTGCCAGGTTGTTCACTGAACACCACGAGAGCTTCAGTACCTCACTCCTGTAGGCCGACTCGTCTCCTCCTGAGATAAGCCCCACCACAGTGGTGTCGTCAGCAAACTTGACGATGATGTTCTCTGGGTGGGCTGGACTGCAGTCGTGGGTGTAGAGCGAGTACAGGAGAGGGCTCAGCACACACGCCTGAGGAGAGCCGGTGCTGAGAGTACGGGTGGAGGAGTGATGGGGGCCAAGTCTCACACGCTGGGGGTGGTTAGTGAGGAAATCTTTGATCCAGGAACAGGTGGGTGAGGGAAGGCCTATAGGTTTGATAGTTTGCAAACTAGAATGTCCGGGATGATGGTGTTGAACGCTGAGCTGTAGTCAATAAAGAGCAATCTGACGTAGCTCCCACGATGCTCCAGGTGGCTCAGTGCAGAGTGGAGAGCTATGGCTATGGCGTCTTCAGTGGATCTAGGGGCTGTATAAGATATCATCAGTATCCTCACACTTACCCACTGCAAGGTGTGAGCTGGGGTTTGCTGTGGTAGCTGTTCTGTGGCTTAGGAGCCTGTCATGGTTTGGGATTGTGGTTTTCATTTTCCATTTTATTTTGAAATGTTTTCCTCCTTGTGTCTTGTCTGGTCCTTCTTCCTTTGTTGCTTCCTGTCTCTGTGTTCCCTCCTACCTGTTTTACCTGATTGTGTTCACCTTGTGCCCCTGTGTTTTCTCCTCCCTCCTCACCTGTGTCTTGTTTGTGTGATTAGTCTTGTGTGCATTTAAGTTCTGGTTTTTCTGTCAGTCATTGTTAGATCCTTGTTAGTCTCTGACTGTGCATGAGTGGCAGGGAACGGAGAAAGTGGTGAACAGAGTGCGATTTAAAGCGTTTGTGAGTTTTTTTTCACGTATATATTCGTCGATTTGGTGAACTGCTTTGTTTTTTGGTTTTGAACGGACCCCCCCCCCCCCCCCCCCCCAAAACAGCTTTTTGCTGGTTGGGGTTTTTTTCCCCTACAACGCGGATCATGGAAAACGAGAAAGCGGGGAGCAAAACGGACGGAAAGAACGGCAACGAACCACGGAAGGATACCGACGAAGACAAAGAACAAGGACAAAGCAAGAAAACGGGAGAGGAGGAAACAAGAAAAGAGAAGGGGAGTGAAAGGTACAGCGTAGAACTAACTGTGGAGGTGGTTGTGGATGAAGGAAGTGCAGTTACAATGATGGACTTACTAAAAGGGATACAAAAGAAGTGTGGGTTGTGGACGGGTGCAGAGTGAGAGGGGAGCGGCTATATGAAATAACCATGCGGACCTGTCTAGGGAAAATGAAAATAATGGAGGGGCTGAGGGTGAACGGGGTGATGGTGCACGCACAGGACCTCTTGAATAATGATCTGACGGTCTCATTCCTAAATCTGCCGGTATATGTACCTGATAGGATGATACTAAAGAGACTAGAAGAGTGGGGGGTTGAGCCCATCTCAGCAATCAAAAAAGAACGTGGCCGGGCACGGAAATCACAGACGGCACCAGATTTCTAAGAGTAAGGTTCAATGACAAGGTCCGCTCCCTCCCTTATTCCACGAAGTTAGACACAGTGAGGGGGGCGGAGTACTTTAGAGTTCTGCACAATCGCCAGGTTCCTGTCTGCCGGCTGTGTATCCAGCCCGGTCACATCTTCAGAGAGTGCCCGGAGTTTAAGTGCTTCAAGTGTGGCCAGACGGGACACTATGCCAGGGAGTGCAGGTTTGGGGCGGAGAGAGAGGAGGAAGAGGAGGAAGAGGCAGACAAGGAGGAAGACGGGGAGAAGGACGAGGAAGGGGCGGAAGGAGCGAAGAAAAGACCCTTTGAAGACGTCAGCGATGAGGATGAAGGACCGAGTGATGGAGGAGCGGTGGGAGGTGAGGATGGAGCTAAGAGAAGTGCCAAGCAGAGCAGCGGAGGCACCGAGGGGAGTAGTAGAGGCGCTGAGGGAAGCAGCGGCGGGGGAAAGAAGTGTTGGAGTCCTGGAGTGGTGGAAGACATCTCGGAGGCATCAGAGATGGAGGAGGGAGAGCTGGAGGAGGGCCCTGTGGACACCAAGGTCTTCGGGAGCCCTAACGATGAGCCGAGGGGCCGCGGCATGAGGAGGAACAGGAGTGAGGAGAAGAAGACCTCATCGGAGAACGCCGGGCGGACTGCTAGACGCAAAGCGGACAAGGAGAGGGAGACGGAGAAAAGGAGGGTAAGCTCAACAGAGGGGGAGCTCGGGAAAGACACTGGTTTAAGGTAATGATCCTAAGGACTGTTATAATAATAACATCCCTTTTGATGGCAACTATCTCCTCCTTTAATGGAAATGGTCTCAAAAGTAAGATCAGAAGAGAACGGGCGCTAATTTTATGTGAGGCCAGTATAATATGTCTGCAGGAAACACATTGGGATGGGGGGTGTGTGGATGAGGTAAAAAAGGAGTGGATGGGTGAAGTGTTTGCAAATAATGGGAGTGTTCATGCTAGGGGTGTGGCGATACTCATCAATTCAGGGGTGGTAAAGAATGCAAGGATGGTTGAGGATGATGGTGAGGGGAGGATGATTGGAGTACAGTATGAATATATGGGGGAAATGTTCAAGTTGATAAATGTGTATGCACCTAATGGGCAAAAGGAGAGAAAGGTTTTTTTTGAAGGGTTGGATGGCAAATGTGGGGGGAACTGTATGATTGTTGGGGACTTCAATGTATGGTGTGGAAGGTTAGATGCGACTGCGAGTGCTCGTTTTGGGAATGACTCCTCTAGAGGAGCACTCAAAAGGATAATGGAAGCGAATGGGTTGATTGATGTGTGGAGAGAAAGAAATTTGGATGCAAGGGAATTTTCAAGAAGACAAGTGGGGGGGGGCAAACTTACACAGAGTAGGATTGATCTTGCTCTGAGCTCAGAAGCTGTAGCTAAAAAGATCGGGAGGATTGAATACAGGGCCACCGCGCTGAGTGACCATATGGTTCTTAGTCTCAGGATGGGGCTGAGAATGAATGGGAGGGGTGGAGGTGTGTGGTGCCTGAATGCGAAACTGCTGAATGATGAGGTGTATAAGGGAAAGGTGAGAGAGTGTATAAGGGAGGGAGGGGTACAAAGAGCAATAATATATTAACTTGGTGGGGGGAACTAAAAGATGAGATCAAGAAAATAAGCATAAAATACAGTAAGGGAAAAAATACGCTTGACAGAAGAAGGGAGAAAAGGGTTAAGGGAGAGTTAGTTAGGGAGGCAGAAAAAATAGAGAGATAGGGAGGGATTTAGGGGAATACACTAGGATCAAAGATGAGCTAGAGGGTATAGAGAGGGATAAATGTAGGGGGGCTATTGTAAGGAGCAGGGCACAATATGCTATGGAAGGAGAAAGGTGTACTAGTTTTTTTCTGGGGCTGGAAAAAAGCAAGCAGGAAAGAAATGATTTAAAACAGGTTGAGGGAAAGGATGGTAGGAAAATAACAGATTTTGTAGGGATAGCAGAAAGAGTAGAGGAGTTTTACAGGGATTTGTTTAGGACAGAAGAGACCGATAGGGAGAGTGTAGAGACAGCGATAGACAGTATGGACAAGACTTTAAATGATAATGATAGAGAGATGTGTGAGGGGGAGATTGGCACAGGGGAAATAGAATTAGCAATAGTAGGGTTGGGTAGAAATAAAAGTCCGGGGTTAGATGGGTTAACAGCGGAATTTTATATTGCTTTTAGGGAACTGTTAGTACCAGTATTACACAGGGTGTTTAAACACATTGAGGAGGAGGATGACCTGCCGGCCAGCATGGCAACGGGGGTTATAAGCATGATCTTCAAAAAAGGGGATAGGGACAGATTAGAGAACTACAGGCCGTTAAGCATGCTTAACAATGATTATAAAATCCTGGCCAGGGTACTGGGAAATAGAATCAAGAGGGTTATCAAAACAGTGGTGGGTGGGACTCAGGCGTATAGTGTACCGGGGAGGGATATAAGTGATACGACAAGTAGTATCAGAGACGTTATAAAACATATGAGGGAGGAGAAGGGTGGCATTGTAATGAGTCTTGATTTGAACAAAGCGTTTGATCGTGTCAATCATGAATATCTATATAGAGTGTTAGGGAAAGCGGGGTTTGGAGTGAAGCTGGTGGGATGGATCAAAAGATTATACAGTCGGGCGGTGAGTTGTGTCAAGATAAATGGGGTCATAACCAACGTGTTTAGGTTAGGGAGGTCGGTCAGGCAGGGATGTCCTCTATCCTCCATGTTGTATGCCTTATCAGCTGAACCATTAGCCACAATGCTAAATCAGAACAAAAACATTAGAGGGGTGGAGATACCGGGGGGGCAAATCAGTCTCCTGTACCAATATGCAGATGACACAACGATTACGGTCAGAGATGGGGATAGTGTGAGGGAAGTGTTAGAAGTAGTGGGGCAGTATGGCAGGGCGTCAGGGGCAAAGATAAACATAGATAAATCAGAGGTAATGTATATAGGTGAGGATGGAGTGGATAGGACAGGAATAGGGCTCAAGGAAAGGAAAGATTATTTTAAGGTGCTGGGTGTTAATTTGGGAATAAAGGAAATGGAGGGGAGAGATATGCAATATGAGGGAATTATTAACAGCATAAATAGAACACTTAGGTTTTGGAAGTTGAGACGTTTGAAGTTAAGAGGGAAGGTAACTGTCATAAATGGGCTCATAGGGAGCAAATTGGTCTATATCATGAATGTCATGGAAATGCCTGAGAGGGTACATAAGGAAATTGACACGGCAATAAATGCTTTTTTGTGGAGTGGGAGGGGCGCTAGAATTGCGAGAGAGGTTATGGAGAATGAGCATAAGGATGGAGGGATGAAGCTGATCAACTTGGAAAGGAAGAAGAAGGCATTAAGGGTCAAAATGATACTTAGATATATTAGTGACAAAGAAGGCAAAAAAGATCATGCTGGAAAATATTTTTAAAAGAAGCAATTAAGAAGTGTGGAGGCTGTGGTGACAGCGCTTTATTCATGGCTTTAAAAAAGGAAATGCTTAGTGGTGTTTCTGAGTACCACAGAGAGGCTCTATTAGCATGGGGTGAGTTCTTAAAAGGGGTAAAGCATGAGTGTGTGAATGTGGAACAAGTGTGGAATCAGCCTGTATTCCTGAACCATATGGTCGCAGTGGAGCAGAGTCCTGTATTCGATCTCCCAATGTGGAAGGTGGGTTTTAGACACATTAGAGATTTGGTTTATGAGTTTGTACCGGGGTTTATGGGGGCACAGGTGATAGTGGATGAGGTAAAGGGGAGGGGGAAGTATGCTTTTGAGAACAGCGGAAGGGATCATGAACAGGGTTAAAGAGGGAATGCCTGGTGGGTGGAGGGAAATGATTGAGAGTGAAGCTGTAAGAGGTGGAGAGAGTGTGGCAGAAATGTACGTGGGGGAGGGGGATGCTTGTGTGAAAATAGAGAAGGTAAAGACGAAGACGATTTACAAAATGCTGAGGGGAAATAAAGTGAGAAGACCTACATCTGAGGGTGTATGGGAAAAGGTGCTTGAGAAGTTTGATGGGCGGAAGATATGGGGAAATTTAAGGGTGAAATGGAACAGTATTGAGTGTGAACATTTTGACTTTCTTTTGCGTCACAATAGGGTGTACAACAACCTGATTGTAAGTAAGTTTGATGTCACAGTGAAGAGAGAATGTGATGTGTGTAAGGTAAAGGATGAAACGTGTATGCATGAATTCTTTGAATGCAGCAAACTGAAAGTGTTCTTTGAAAGGTTGAAAGAGCTAATTGATAAATGTTGGGGTGATAGAATAATTAAAACGATGGTATGGAAGGAGTTGTGGCTGTTTGGGGTGAATGAGAGAATGAAAGGTCTCAATGTCAATCTATGCAACTATGTGCTGAGCCATGCCCGGTATGCGGTGAAGATCAGGAGGGACGTAGCTCATCTTGAGCGCAGAACAGTTGACGTATGGGATGTCCTCAAGAGGATCTTGAGCAAAAACATTCAAATGGCATACGCATACCTGGATAAAGACATTTTCCTGGAGAGCTTTGTGGAAGGGTGCGCGCTAGTGGATGTCAACGACAATGGCAATCTGGTGTATGCTTATGATGGGGTTGGCTAACATGTGTGGTGGAAATATGGTATCAAGTGTAAATCAATAAAATGTAAATTGTGAATTTTCATATTAAAAAAAAAAAAAAAAAAAAAAAAAAGTCTTTGACTGTTTTCACGGTGAGGAGTTCTGTGTATATCATTTGAGCATTGGATTAAAGGTATTTTTCTGTTGAATCTGCATTTGGGTCCTGCATGCTTTGCTCAACCGTGACAGAGCCACAAAATAGAGAGGGAACAGCCCTCCAATCACAACATCCCCTCCCGACTGCAGGGCCAAAGGCTCACTGTCTGCCAGTTTCACACACTGAGGTAAGATAGATGCAACACCTCTCACTTGATCTATTCCCAAACTCCTTTGTTTCTCCGCTACAGTCTCTCCTTAATTCGACACACCTCTCTCTTAATATAGTTCTTTACTTCCTATCACACTTTGGGAACATTAAAAACAACTGGAGAAACCAGGCTAAATAAGGAACAAATAAGCAGCCAGGCAGGACCTCCGGCAAGGACAAATTGTAGTGTACATACTGACCCCATAAAGGCCCATAAATATTTGGTTTAACCAATCACAACGAAAAACAATTGCATAGGTGAAGACTACGGACGGCTCGTGTGAAATGTGTTTGGAGATTGACTATTAATAATATGATTAATTATTAAATACATTTCAAACAATAGTATTACAAGGTTTTTAAGTGTCTATTACTAAGACTGGAACAATTCCAGGTTACTTTTGAGAATATACATTAAAGGATGATACAAAATGTACTTAATACAATTTCATTTGAACAATTGCATTTTATTTTTAATTGTTGCCTTTTAAGACTCAGATGATTCAGAAACATCAGATTTATTTTAGACCAAACAAACCCAGACCCAACACTAACTGGTAGCTACATCATATTGTAAAGCTAATGTGCATGTTATAATGGTGCGTATGCTTATGGCTGATTCACAGCTGAGCATTGTATATGTTTCAGTTGGTGTGCTGTGTCCCAAAAGATGCAATCTATGAAAATTGTTATATTTTAAATATAATAATAAGAATATTCAAAAAAAAAATGATGAACTTGTTGAAGGATTTGTGGACTATGGGATGTTGTATTTTCCTCTTTGGCAATAATGTTATAGCAATTCAGCCAGCTTTTCTTACGATTATGCAGTATTTAATATTTTTTTGGAAATGTTTATCAAGTACCACACAACGTCTGAATGTTGACTTTATTTATTCACTTTATTTTATATTTTCAGTAACTGAACAAAATGTATTGTAAAATAGGGTATTATTAGTAAATTCACAAAATTACATTACAATTAGTAAAATATTGAGCATAAAAGAAACTCCAATATGAATATTTAAATCCACAAGGAAAGCATATTTGAATGTGCACAGTATAAGCTTTATAAAGCCATCTACATTTTACAAACCCCTGCTCATTAATTGTTTCTTGTGTTTTTCTCTGGCTTAAACAAAATAATGAAACATTTTGGAGCGAATATACACGTAATTAGTCCAAAACTGGAGGCCAGAATGGCAAATATCTCCACAGCCACAGTATATTTCCCAGGAGAGCTGACATATGCTGGGATAAATGTGATCCAGACTGCACAGAATATCAACATGCTGAATGTGATAAGCTTGGCTTCATTAAAGTTATTAGGTAGTTTCCGAGCTAGGACAGCTAACACAAAGCAAAAGACAGCCAGTAAGCCTATATACCCAAGTACAGCCCAGAACCCAAAAGCTGATCCTAATGCACACTCCAGGATGATTCTCTCCTTGTATGTCGTGAGGTTTTTCATTGGAAAGGGGGGACTAAGAACTAACCAAATAGTGCATATCAAAACTTGAATAAACGTGAAAGACACTACAGTCAATCTTTGCTGTGAAGGCCCAAACCATTTCATCAAATTACTACCTGGTAGTGTAGCTTTGAAGGCCGTCAGAACTACTATAGTTTTTCCAAGAACACAAGACATGCAGAGGACGAATGTGTTCCCAAACGCTGTGTGGCGCAGCATGCAGGACCACTCCGAGGGTGCACCAATGAACGTTAATGAACATAAGAAACATAGAGTAAGGGAGAAGAGCAGCAAGAAGCTAGCTCAGAGTTGTTGGCCCTGACAATTGGTGAGCTCCTGTGACGATAGAACACAGCCGCTGTTATAATGGTGAGACAGGCACCACCGATTGAAAAAGCAGCCAAGACGATTCCAAGGGGCTCGTTGAAGGAAAGAAACTCTACAGGTTTGGGAAGACATGTATCTCTCTCTGCATTAGGCCAGAATTCCTTGGGGCAAGGGAAACAATCAAAGGAATCTGAAAAAAAAAAGGAAAAGAGCTTTAAGCAGTTGGAATTTATATTTTATGTCGTAGATATAAATTAGAAAAACAATACCTGTAGCATTGCTAATCTCTCCCTCGGACACGGTGTACAGTCATAACAGCAGATGGGTTTTCCTTTCTGAAGCACTTTACGAGTTCCTGAAGG